>OVAY01000331.1:0-67397 GCA_900406395.1 Kernera saxatilis
TCTTGGTTATGTATGCCTAAGATTTATAATTATTAATTTATGATATTATTGAAACCATATATTTACATAGGAGTTTCAAAAAAATTATTATCTTATTATCTTATCGAATCTTATTAATTTTTACACTGGCCCAACTCGGGACCGACAAAATTTATTNTTTATTAATTTATCGAGTATTAATTTATAGAGGTTCTACTATACTCAATATTCAATATATCCAGTTTTGACACCAACATTTCTGTTGCACCACTAACTTTTAAGTAAGTGGATATAGTTACATCATATAGTTGAGTATATTGAACATATATATCGCTACTTCTACATAGACCTTAGAAATTATACTAGGATTTTGTAGTTTGTATTCAGCTAACTAGAAACTGTATATAGCTTTATGATATAGTCAATTTTAATGTATGTTTTATAGGTTCCGAATCATTCGGTTCATAAAGGTTGATAATTGTTTTCGAAGGGTTCATAATTGTTTTCTGAAGGATTCAGAAAGGTTTACAATTATTTCCGAAAGGTTTATAATTGTTTCTGAAGGGTTCAGAAAAATTGACAATTGTTTTTGGGTTCAAAATTGTTCCAAAAGAATTGTTTCTGAAGGGTTCAAAAAGGTTGACAATTGTTTTCGAAAGACTCATAATTGTGTCTAAAAGGTTCAGAAAGGTTTACAATTATTTCTGAAGGGTTCATAATTGTTTATGAAAGGTTTACAATTGTTCCTGAAAGGTTATGAATTAATTTTGAAGGGTTAAGAAAGGTTTACAATTGTTTATGAACGGTTCAGAATTGTTTCTGAAGTGTTCAGAATTGCATCTGAAGAGTTGAGAATTGCATCTGAAGAGTTGAGAATTGTTTTTGAAGGATTCAAAATTGTTTTTGAAAGATTCCAAATTGTTTTTGAAGGGTTCATAATTATTTCTGAAAGTTCAAAATTATTTCTCAAGGATTCAGAATTGTTTCAGAACGGTTCATAATGGTTTACAATTGTTTCACAACTTCAGAAACAATTCTGAACCCTTCAGAAACAATTCTGAACCCTTCAGAAACAATTCTGAACACTTCAGAAACAATTATGAATCCTTTAGAAACAATTTTGAACCCTTCAGAAACAATGATGAACCTTTCAGAAACAATTGTAAACCTTTTTGAACCCTTCAGAATTAATTCAGAACTTTTCAGGAACAATTGTAAAACCATTCAGAAACAATTATGAACATTTTTGAACCCTTCAGAAATAATTCTAAACCCTATATAAACTTCTGAACCCTTCAGAAACAATTCTAAACCCAACAGAAATAATTGTAAACCTTTTTGAATATTTTAGAAACAATTCTGAACATATATATGAACCCTTGAGAAAAATTTTTGCACCCTACAGAAACAGTTGTGAACCTCTTAGGAACTGTAAACCTTTGACGAACAATTGTAAACTATTCTGAACCCTTCAAAAACAATTATGAACTCTTTAGAAACAATTCTTAACCATTCATAAAAATTATGAACCCTTTAGAAACAATTGTAAATTTTTTTGAATCCTTCAGACGCAATTTTTTTGATTAATTATGCATTCGAAATGGACGAAAAACAAAATTTCTAGGCAAGCCTAGTAAATTCATCAATCAATAATGCATAACAACTCGTGGTAGAGCTAAAGCATGACCGAAACACTATAAAGCCGTCAAGCTCCCGTCGGTTTTATGTATGTTTTCGAAAAGGTTTTACTTTGTATTTGTTTTCCATAAATATGCGTACGTATTTTTTTTTTTTTTTGATTAATTGTGCATTCGATATGGACGATAAACAAAATTTCTTGCCAAGCCAAGCCTAGTAAATTCATCAATCAATAATATATAACAACTCGTGGTAGAGCTAAAACATGACCGAAACACTATAAAGCCGTAAAGCTCCCGTCGGTTTTATGTATGTTTTCGAAGAGGTTTTACATTGTATTTGTTTTCCACAAATATGCGTACATAGCTTTTTTTTTTTATTAATTATGCATTCGATATAGACGAAAAAATAAATTTCTAGGCAAGCCTAGTAAATTCATCAATCAATAATGCATAGCAACTCGTGGTAGAGCTAGAGCATGACCGAAACACTATAAAGCCATAAAGCTCAGTCGGTTTTATGTATATTTTCGAAGAGGTTTTACTTTTTATTTGTTTTCAACAAATGCGTATGTAGCTTTTTTTTTTTTTTTTAAATTAATTATGCATTCGATATGGACGAAAAAAAAAAGTTTATTGGCAAGCCTAGTAAATTCGTCAATCAATAATGCATAGCAACTCGTGGTAAGCATGACCGAAACACTATAAAACCATAAAGCTCCCGTCGGTTTTATGTATGTTTTCGAAGAGGTTTTACTTTGTATTTGTTTTCCACAAATATGCGTAGGTATCTTTTTTTTTTTTTTGATTAATTGTGCATTCGATACGGACGAAAAAACTTTCAGAAACAATTATGAACCCTTCAAAAACAATTATGAACCCTTCATAAACTATTTTGAACACTTCATAAACAATTCTGAACCTTTCAGAAATAATTTTGAACTCTTTAGAAACAATTATGAACCCTTCAGAAACAATTATGAACCCTTCAGAAACAATTATGAACCCTTCAGAAACAATTATGAACCCTTCAGAAACAATTATGAACCCTTCAGAAACAATTATGAACCCTTCAGAAACAATTATGAACCCTTCAGAAACAATTATGAACCCTTCAGAAACAATTATGAACCCTTCAGAAACAATTATGAACCCTTCAGAAACAATTATGAACCCTTCAGAAACAATTATGAACCCTTCAGAAACAATTATGAACCCTTCAGAAACAATTATGAACCCTTCAGAAACAATTATGAACCCTTCAGAAACAATTATGAACCCTTCAGAAACAATTATGAACCCTTCAGAAACAATTATGAACCCTTCAGAAACAATTATGAACCCTTCAGAAACAATTATGAACCCTTCAGAAACAATTATGAACCCTTCAGAAACAATTGTAAACCTTTCTGAACCCTTCAAAATTAATTCAGATCTTTTCAGGAATAATTGTAAACCTTTCAGAAACAATTATGAACATTTTTGAACCCTTCAGAAACAATTCTAACCCTATCCAAACTTCTGAACCCTTCAGAAACAATTCTAAACCCAACAAAAACAATCGTAAACTTTTTTGAATCTTTCAGAAACAATTTTGAACATATATGAATCCTTGAGAAACAATTTGAACCCTACAAAAATAGTTGTGAACTTCTCGGGAACAATTGTAAACCTTTGACGAACAATTGTAAACCATTTTGAACCCTTCAAAAACAATTATGAAGCCTTCAGAAACAATTCTTAACCCTTCAGAAAAAATTCTGAACCTTTCAGAAACAATTGTAAATCTTTTTGTATCCTTCAGAAACAATTATGAACCCTTGATAAATAATTGTTAACCTTTCTGAACCTTTTAGACACAATTATGAGCCATTCGATAACAATTGTCAACCTCTTTGAATCCTTCAGAAACAATTCTTTTGGAACAATTTTAAACCTTTGAGGAACAATTGTAAAACTTTCTGAACCTTTCATAAATAATTCTGAACATTTTTGAACCCTTCCGAAACAATTCTGATTCCTACAGAAATAATTGTAAACTTTTTTGAACCCTACATAAACAATTGTAAACCTTTCTGAATCTTTCAAAAATAATTCTGAACTTTTTTGAATCGTTCAAAAATAATTATAAACTTTTTTGAACCCAACAGAAACAATTGTAAACTTATGTGGAGATACTTTTAAAACCTTCGACCAAAAAAAAAACTTTAAAACCTAAACAAAATGTTCCATTTCATTAATAGATTCAGTCTATTTTTTCATTTTAAAACTTATTTTCCAGTTATCTTTTTTGATGGATCGTTGATTGGGCGAAATCATATCTCAATTGGTCAAAAGTCAAAGACTCAAAGGTCTAAGTGAGTGGCACTAATGTAAATTAACGTGATTTTAATGTTATAGTCACAATTACGAATCATCCACGAGATCAGGAGCTCCGACCCAAATTAAGTGACCCGGTTACTGTTATATCCATTTGACTTGCGATTTGCAAAAGCCCTTTCGAGGAAAACGAAGACTAAAAGCTAAACAGAAGCGAAAGTAGATCAGCTATGGCGGATTTGGAAGATATTCAGACGGTGGATCTCATGTCGGAGCTCCTCCGCCGCTTGAAATGTGCTCAAAAGCCCGACAAACGACTCATCTTCATAGGTATGTCATCAACCGGTCGCTTTTGTTAAAAATATATATCTCTCGGCGACGACTAAATATGCTCGCTTTTCGTTGTAATGTCGTTGGATCCAGAATTTCCGCTGTGTTTAATTGTTTTTCTGTGGAGAATTATACTGTATTTATGGTGAAATTCAAAATTTTGGGGAGGGTAGGCTTAGATCTGAGAGATGGTATCAGTGAGCTTGAGCTCGAGTCATGTTTCGTATTATTGGACTGTTGAAATAAAAAAATTCCGAGTTTACACTAGAATTCCATTTCAATTGGTTGTGTTTGGTTTTTTGACCTGAGACTTTATAGATCTAAATATTAATGGTGATATTTAGGGCTCTTTTGTTGTGTTTTTAAAGTGTGAAAAATTTGTCTTTCCTTGGGGAATCAAGATGCAGCTTAGTGCAGTGTGATGTCCGAGACTTTGTTGTGCTGTGTTTTGAAAGTGTGAACAGTTGTCTCTGTGTGATTTCTTGGATGGAATGTTGAGAATACTTTGTTTTGTGTGAATTGCAGGACCTCCAGGGTCAGGGAAAGGTACACAATCTCCAGTAGTGAAGGATGAGTATTGCTTGTGTCACTTATCCACTGGAGACATGTTAAGAGCTGCTGTTGCTGCTAAGACACCTCTTGGGGTCAAGGCCAAAGAAGCTATGGACAAGGTCAGCTCTCTTTTTTTTCCTTCTTTGAGAGAGATCTCGGTTGCTCATTGTTTCCATTGCTTTTGTTGATTGGATTATCGTTTTTGTGATTTTTTTTTTTATAGGGAGAGCTTGTCTCTGATGGTTTGGTTGTTGGTATAATTGATGAAGCCATGAACAAGCCAAAATGTCAGAAAGGTTTTATCCTTGACGGGTTTCCAAGGACTGTTACTCAGGCGGAGAAGGTAGAAATCTCACTGTTTCTTCGGTCTCTCTTTTTGTTCTTTTGGTTTTTATTGTAATTAACTTCTAACCATGGTGGTTTGTCTTTTGTTTGCAGCTCGATGAGATGCTTCAGAAGCGAGGAACTGAAATCGACAAAGTTCTCAACTTTGCCATCGATGACTCAATCTTGGAGGAAAGAATAACCGGGCGATGGATCCACCCATCTAGTGGCAGGAGTTACCACACAAAATTCGCACCTCCCAAAACCCCTGGAGTTGATGATGTAAGACTTGCAATAAATCTTGATATCTTTTTGTTTGTTTATTCAAATTCCCTCCCAGACATCTGTTAAACAACTGGTTCTCTTTATAATCTGCCATTGAAGATTACCGGAGAGCCTCTGATCCAACGCAAAGATGATAACGCTGAAGTTCTAAGGTCGAGGCTTGCAGCTTTTCACAGTCAAACTGAACCGGTATTGATTCCTATTTCATGTAGTCCCACCTCTTTTTTTGCAGTACATCTCCTGATCTCCAGGCTTATTAAAATGGAAATTTGTACTGTGTTTCACATCCAAGCTTCATTTTCGTTTTGCTCACAGGTGATCGATTACTACGGGAAGAAAGCCGTTCTTGCAAACATCCGCGCGGAGAAGCCTCCCCAAGAAGTGACAGCAGAGGTTAAAAAAGCATTGTCCTCATGATCAAAGGCTGCTCAAGCAATCATCTCCTCTGGTTAGAATCCATTCTTTTCCTTCCTACAAGAGAGACACACATCTATATATCCACTGATCTGCGGAATGACAGTTTTTTTTAGGCGCTTTTTTGCCTTTTCGACTAATTTTTTGAAAATCTGGAGAATAATTTATACTTTTGATCGAGACGATCCTTAATATCCTCTCTTGTCTCCTGTCCGACGCAAGAGTTTTCTTCTGCATTTTCGCAGTCTCTTTACATTCCTCTTTTTCTCAAACAAGTAACTTATCGAATCGTTAACTCGGAATCTGATATTGAGAAGAGATGGTTACTCAAACTAGGTTTATAAACAGAAGGATATGAGATGATACAAGGCTGATTCTGCTTGCTCTAAATAACGACTTTGATAGAGAGCTAATAAACATACCGGATCGGTCGAGTAGTAACCGAAACGATGACCTGTGGTAACTTGAACTTCTCCAATTTGTAAAGGTGATAATACATTAATTAATTTTTTACTTCTAAACTTGTAATTTTGACATTGACACATGGTCACCGATGCCAGGGGTAATTTATTGATAAAACATAATTAAGGCCTTACTCATAATAAATAAAAACTTCCAAGGGCAATTTGGAATTTCTCGAGTCGTTAGTTTCCGTAGTACACTACTGGTTTTTTTTTCCCGGGAAAACAAGAATCCGAAGGGAAAACAACAACCACTCTCTCTCTTTCTTGCACAGAGAACTAGAACCCAGCGAGAAACTTCTTCTTATCGGTGAAAGAGCTTCAATGGCGAAATCGATGAGAACTATCAAGAATCCTTTCTTCTCTCTCCTCTTCTTCTCTCCCCCGAAGAAAACCAGTCCTCGATATCTAAACCACCATTACCAAACTCGATGCCCACCTCCGCAGTTTTTCCTCCTTCTCATCTCACTTTCTCTCGTTTTCTCAGGAATCTCGTTTCTCACATCGTCTTTAGACCCTGGGTCCACTTGCGTCTCCACAGTTTCTCCATCTTCGTCTCTCAACTTCTTCATCTCCGACGACCCTCGTCATCTCCTAACTTCCCTCGCCGTCTCCGGCGCTTCCACCTTGTTTCCGTTACCGGCGAGGGGGGGACATTCCGGGAATATGACGGAGGAGGAGAGGGAGTTCTGGAAACAGCCGAACGGTGAAGGGTACAAGCCTTGCTTGGATTTTAGCTTGGATTACAGGAAGAAATCGGCTAGGATTTCTAAAGAGAAGAGACGATTCCTCGTCGTTGTGGTCTCTGGAGGACTCAATCAACAACGGAATCAAATCGTTGACGCTGTTGTAATGGCGATGATTCTTGAAGCTGCTCTTGTTGTTCCAGTTTTGCAGGTGAATCGAGTTTGGGGAGACGAAAGGTAAAACAAAAAACAAAAGAAACTTGTAAATCGAGATATCTTTCTGGGTTTTTGATTCGAATTACTGATCTCTTTTTGTTTTATGGTTTCTCAGTGAGTTCTCAGACATTTTCGATGTTGAGCATTTCAAGAAAACATTGAGATCAGACGTGCGTATTGTTTCTTCTCTACCGTCAACGCATCTTATGTCTAGACAGACAATTGAGAATCAGATTCCGTGGGACGTTTCTCCGGTTTGGATCCGTGCAAAATACTTCAAACAGGTAATTCTCGGCTGTTTACTGGTTCAGAGTTGATGATTTCTCCGTTTCTTGATTTTGAATGTTCTCTAAATGCAGTTGAATGAGGAAGGGCTTTTGGTGTTGAAAGGATTAGACTCAAGGCTAGCCAAGAATCTCCCTCCGGATCTTCAGAAACTCCGATGCAAGGTACAATTTTTCAAAAATTCTGTTCTTTTTCAATTTCAAGATGAGAAAATGTTGGTTTAATTTGTTTGTTCATAGGTGGCATTCCATGCACTGAGATTCGCAGCACCGATTGAGAATCTCGGGAACAAACTCGCGAGAAGAATGTGGATCGAAGGTCCATATATAGCTCTCCATTTAAGGCTAGAGAAAGATGTATGGGTAAGAACCGGCTGTCTCACTGGATTAGGCTCAGAATTCGATCGGATCATAGCAGAAACTCGAATGGCTCAGCCTCGATACCTCACTGGTAGACTAAACATGAGCCATACAGAGCGTAGACTTGCTGGGTTCTGCCCTCTCAATGCATATGAGATTGCAAGGTATGAAACTGGATTTTGACAATTTGTATGGTTTGATGGAAACTTAAAGTTTGAGTCTTGTTTGGATTCAAGGTTGTTAAAGGCCTTGGGAGCACCGAGCAATGCATCAATATATATCGCAGGAGGTGAGCCATTTGGTGGCTCACGAGCTTTGGAGCCACTCGCTAAAGAGTTTCCTAATTTGGTGACAAAGGAGACATTGGCTCATAAAGGAGAGCTCTTGCCTTACACCAATAGATCTTCAGCTTTGGCAGCTTTTGACTACATTGTTTCACTTAGCAGCGATGTCTTTCTTCCTTCCCATGGCGGAAACATGGCCAAAGCTATGCAGGTGAAAAACACACCAAACATAACTATATTCTCTTTTGAAATTTATTATTGACGTATTTGATTCTTAAACCTTTTTTTTCTCTCTCAGGGAAACAGAGCATATGTAGGACACAGGAAGTTTATAATGCCTAATAAGAGAGCGATGCTCCCACTGATGGAGAATTCATCGGTTTCGGAATCTGAGCTCAGTTTTGTAACTCGGAAGCTTCACCGTAAGTCTCAAGGCCATCCTGAATCACGGAGAGGGCGGAGAGATCGTGACGTGGTGGCTTATCCCCTCCCGGAGTGTATGTGCCGCCATAGAAAACACAGGTCTGTAGGTTTCTTCTAGGTCACGTTCCTTGCTGCTCAAGGCAACAATTGCACCAAAACGCAGGTCTATAGAGTTCTTCTAGCTCAGATTCCTTGCTTCTGAAGGCAGCACCTCACAGAAATGTGCAGCTGTATCCAACCGTAGTTAGACACGTGTACATATAGCTCTGCTGTAAATGTACAGAATTCTTTTGGTTCGTATTCATTCATTACCTTTTTTAATAAGTAGTCGTGTGGAAAATGATACACGTGTAAAATTTTCCAACTTTAAAAGAACGTTGACCGGGTTTTTAGTTTTTTGTATCGTTTCTTGACAACCAAAAAATACAATAAAAAATCTTGATTGGTTTAGTCATTGCCACGTAATATATTAATGTATTCGACATAATTATAATTGAAATATCGCTTCTCGCATGCGCACACTCTCCGCCAACGAAAAAGATAACTCTAGCCGTCGAGAATGCAGACGAAAAACAACGATAGCCGTTCGATTGACCGGAGCTCCGGCTTTGATCGACGGACAGGAATCTATCATAGCCTTCGTCCCTCTTTGTCTCTACCTCCTATAGATCAGCCTCTCTCCACCGCCGAATTCGCGCTTTCTCTCCTCCGCAAATCCTCACCACCAGCCACCGCCGGAAAAGATATTAAAGCCATTACTTACCTTGTCAACGCAAGCTCTGGAGACAATCTCACTTATGGAGAGCTTCTTCGTAAGGTTCGTTCCCTTGCTGTGTCTCTCCGGGAGCGATTCCCTTCTCTTTCCGCCAGAAACGTCGCTTTTATCCTCTCCCCAGCTTCGTTACACGTACCGGTGCTTTACTTGGCTTTAATGTCGATCGGCGTCGTGGTTTCACCGGCTAACCCCATCGGATCTGATTTGGAGGTGAGTCACCAAGTCGAAGTCAGCAAACCAGTTATTGCTTTCGCGACGTCGCAGACGGTTAAGAAGTTTCGTTCCTCTTCTTTCCCTCTCGGAATCGTTCTGATGGACTCGCCTGAGTTTCTCTCCTGGTTATCTCGATCAGATTCGTCAACGCACAATCCGGTTCAGGTTCGGGTCAACCAATCTGACACTGCCGCGATCCTCTTTTCATCGGGAACAACCGGGCGAGTCAAGGGCGTTCTCCTCTCCCACCGTAACCTAATCGCCTCAACCGCTGTGTCTCACCAACGCTCACTCGAGGATCCGGTTGATTACGACCGCGTTGGGCTGTTCTCGCTCCCACTCTTCCACGTGTTTGGCTTCGGGATGATGATCCGAGCCATCTCGCTTGGAGAGAAACTGGTGCTTCTTGAGAGATTCGAGCTCGAGGCGATGCTAAAGGCGGTGGAGAAATATAAGGTCACGGGTATGCCTGTATCTCCGCCGCTGATCGTGACGTTGTTCAAATCGGAGCTAACGAAGAAGTACGATCTCCGGTCGTTGCGTTCCCTAGGCTGCGGCGGCGCTCCGCTCGGCAAAGACGTCGCCGAGAGGTTCAAGCAGAAATTCCCAGACGTTGAGATTGTTCAGGTGATAAGAGAATTAGTGTAATTAACTACATGACTTTGCATATAAGAATCTTGGACTGGATCCAATTTCATGATTCTTGGAATCTAACTTCTCAGTCAAGATTTTGATCACTGATATGACTTTGAACTTCGTGGTCCAATGATGGCTCATAGGGTTATGGCTTGACAGAGAGCTCCGGGCCTGCCTCAGCGACGTTTGGACCTGAAGAGACAGTGAGATACGGCTCAGTTGGTCGTATCTCTGAGATTATAGAAGCCAAAATCGTTGATCCATCCACCGGAGAAGCCTTGCCACCTGGTAAGAACGGTGAGCTCTGGCTTCGAGGACCAGTCATCATGAAAGGTATGCAATGCTTGAGCTTTTTCACCTTCTCTGTGCTGAGCTTGTGTACTGATTGAGTGATTGGTTTGCATTGGTGATTGATGAGCACAGGTTATGTAGGGAATGAGAAAGCAACTGCTGAGACATTAGATCAAGAAGGGTGGTTAAAGACGGGTGATCTCTGTTACATTGATGCCGAGGGTTTTCTATATATTGTTGATCGGCTAAAGGAACTGATCAAATACAAGGCGTATCAGGTACTAAAATTTAAAAAGAAGGAGAAAGATATGGTCTCTAGAGTTTAATATTTTATTAATCAAAAGCATCATCACAGGTTCCTCCGGTAGAGTTGGAGCAGATTCTTCAGTCGAATCCGGACGTGGTTGATGCTGCAGTTGTTCCGTGAGTATACACAAAATCTTTACACTCAAATTTTGTAACTTGTGAAATGTGTTTTCTGATACCGACATGGATCAATTCAAGGTTCCCGGACGAGGATGCAGGAGAGATTCCAATGGCTTTCATAGTGAGAAAACCAGGAAGCAATCTTAACGAAGCGCAAATTCTTGATTTCGTAGCTAAACAAGTAATGCCCCCAAACCGTTATTGCTCTAGCGTGTTGGTTATTTCTGTTATGGTTTATTCCGAAATCTTGTTCTTCTTAGTACAAGTAAAAAAGACAGAACAAAATTAGTTGAGGTTTGAGAATTGATGTTTTGGTTTGCTTCTGTAATTTGTCTGTGTAGGTTGCTCCGTACAAGAAGGTACGACGAGTTGCTTTCATAAACGCAATTCCAAAAAATCCTGCTGGCAAGATTCTGCGTCGGGAGCTTACTAAAATCGCCGTGGATGGCAATGCGTCCAAGCTTTGAGATAACCGGCCGGTTAAGATATGATCGTATCGGTTCTCAGTGAACATGGACCTTGTGTACTGGTTCAGACGAAATTCTTCATCGTTTTCTTTTATCGCTTCAAATTCATCCCGTAGATTTTTTTTGACCTTTTCTTAATCTAGAGTTTTTCTTAAAGCTGCAACTTTTGCATTTTTACCAACTAGCTTGGACTGTTGAATAATAGCGATATATAAATAAGTAACCGGAGAGATTTGTATGATTTAAATTTAGTTTAGACCGTTCGATCAACGTGAGTAACAGCATCGCCACCGTCAAACCAATAAAAGCATAGTTAGCTTTTAGACGAATAAAAATCCAACGGCTCTATGCCGTCCTGGATTAACTGATGAAATCTAACGATGGTAAATTATAGCTCACCTTATTTTCAGTACACCCGCAAACACCTTATAAATCGATAAATTATAGAAAATGAAAATATTGGAGCAGCCGACCTTAGTGAAAGGTGACTCGAATTGGGCGTATAAATTAAAGTAATCAAAACGAGACAATAGAAAACGCGTCTTTGTGTCTCCGAGAGGAATTTAGAGAAAAGCTTCACGAGTTTGCTCGCGATTGCATCGGCTCGTAGATCGATCTCCTCCATCCCGTCTTCCGTTTTCTTATTCGCCGTCCGGTAAGACCTTCCGGTACTTGTGTGAATCGGAGGAGAGGAAGGGACAAAATTATCGCCTTCCTGGAAATTGAGTTTCTAGGGTTTCGTTTTTCCCATCGGTCTTGATTTTTTCTGATTCTGATTTTGATTTTGATTTCGTCGAGAGTCTTTTTCTTAATTGGTTTGATTGATCGTCTCTCTGGTTCGGTTGTTGAAAACTAATTGAACAGCCATCGAATCTGCTTATCGTGATTTGATTCTCTCTAGGATTCTCCTGGGTTTTTGTTAATTGGGTTGTTTCTAGGGTCGGTGTTTTTATCTTTTTGATTTCTATACGATCAATTTCTCACTGAGAAGAATACGATGGCGGCAGGGGGAGTTGACGTCTCCAGAAGTTCTGTTGCCGCCAAAAAAGACTACGACTTTTACAGGAATGGTACTCGTGATGTATATTTACAACAGAGTGGTAGAGATGGCGAGAGGCGTCAAATCAAACGGCCAAACGATCAAGATCTCAGGAGGAAGGATGGGCCGCACCGATCACGGTTGGCTTATGAGAAAAGGGAACTACGAGAGGAAGAGGAGGTTCAGCGACCCTCTGAGAAAAGGAGGAAGTTTTCTCCCATCGTGTGGGATGTAGAAGATAAAGTGGCTAAAGCTCCGTCTAGGGAGAAGACCACGTCTCCTTTCACTATTCCCACTACCAATGTGATGCCCAATCGTGATGCTGATGTAACTGTTGCTGGGAAGTCTTCTTCAAAGGACCAGGTCAATCTCGTGATGTCACCAGAACCTGGTCATTTGGCGCCAGTGCTGCCTTTAGAAGCTCAGCTGCCTGGGATACATCCTGATGATGATTTGGAGGAGGGTCAGCTGGAGGGAGAACAAATGATGCAGACACCACCTATTAAGACATCTAGATGGGGGACGGTTTTAACTTCCCCCAAGGAGGATTTAATATCTCATGCTGATAATGTTCCCAAGACTAGCAGATGGAACAGGAGCAGTTTGACTCCGGAGTGCAAGGAATTAGTGGTATCCGAAGAACAGCAGTGCAATTCATCTGGGTCTGGCAGTGGATATCACAGCTTAGAGAAGCCTAGTGCTGGTGAATATTCTGAACATGAGTACTGTAGTTCTGAATCTTCTGATCATGATGAGTTAAATAATGAAGAACAAGCTTCTTCAGCTCAGGGAGGGATGAACATGCTGCTTGGGAGCAGGTCTGTGAATGAGTTTCAAAAGCTAAACAAGATAAACGAAGGAACTTATGGAATCGTTTATAAAGCAAGGGATGAGAAAACAAAGGAGATTGTGGCACTCAAAAAGATCAAGATGAAGGAAGATAGGTACGAAGAAGAATACGGGTTCCCTTTGACATCTTTGAGGGAAATTAACATACTTTTATCATGCAATCACCCTTCGATTGTGAACGTCAAGGAGGTTGTGGTGGGAGGGAAAAACGATGGTGATGTTTATATGGTCATGGAACACTTAGAACACGACTTAAAGGGCTTAATGGACAGAATGAAACAACCTTTTAGCACCAGCGAGGTCAAGTGCTTGTTGATGCAGCTGTTGGAGGGTTTGAAATACCTCCACACGAATTGGATTATCCACAGGGATCTGAAGCCATCTAATCTCCTAATGAACAACACTGGTGAGTTAAAAATATGTGATTTTGGGATGGCGCGCCAGTATGGGAGCCCTATCAAACCTTACACCCAGATGGTTGTTACTCAGTGGTACAGGCCACCTGAACTTCTTCTTGGAGCAAAACAGTACTCTACAGCAGTAGATATGTGGTCAGTTGGTTGCATTATGGCGGAACTGTTGTCACAAAAGCCTTTATTTCCCGGGAAGAGTGAACTTGACCAACTTCAAAAGGTAATTCTGTTTTTTCTTTTTCAAAAATTAAAGTTAGTTTATGTTCGATTTTCCTGTGATTAAGTTTCTAATAGTTAGTTATTGTGTGTTTCTATATATGTAGATCTTTGCGGTCCTTGGTACACCAAGTGAGGCAATCTGGCCTGGATTCTCATCGTTGCCCAATGCTAAAGCCAAGTTTCCTACACAACCGTGAGTGCTCTTTTATATACTTATAATGTCATTCATTGCTTACTACGGGTGGTTGTCGATGCTAATGTTGTTGAATCTTTTTTTTGATCTTGTGCAGGTACAATTTGTTGCGTAAGAAGTTTCCAGCTATATCATTTGTAGGTGGTCAAATTCTTTCGGAACGTGGTTTTGATCTGCTGAATAGTCTACTAACTTTGGACCCTGAGAAACGTCTAACAGTGGAAGAGGCTCTCAACCATGGTTGGTTCCATGAAGTCCCTCTCCCAAAATCCAGAGATTTCATGCCGACATTTCCTCCAAAGCGTAGCTGAGAGACACTACCATCATTTGGAGGGAGAGGATTTCAAATAATATATATGGGAACAGGGAAGTCATCTGGTCGTATTTTGATATTATCTTTTCTTAATCAAAGAGACTAGTTTTCATTTATCTGATTCTTAACTCATTGCGTTGCTTTGTTGCCTGGAGATCAGGGCATACTAGTGTACGATATATTCGGTCGTGTGTAAATATGAGTGGTCCGTGAAATTGAAAGAAGGTGTGTGCCTCTTTTTCGCTTAGTAGTTAGAACCCTAATGGGATGAGTTACTACTGTTATCAAGAGCTGTACACACTATTTGACTCGCAGACTTTAATGGAAGAGATCTCAGATTTCTTTTTCAAGTAAATGGGTTGTGTTGGTTATGGTTTATGTCCTCATACATTTTTGTGCATTGTTTTATTTACGAGGTAAAAGCAAAGAGTTAATCAAAAAAGTGGAAAAGAAAGTTGCCGTCAGTAAGTTATTTTGATTTTGATTACTTATAACCTATCTATATCAAAGTTGGTTTGTTTTTCGATATCTCTTGTGGCTTTTTATTTTTTCTGTTCTTTGAGGTGCTCATGTTTGGTCGGTTCTCTCGCAACATGGCAGAGAGAAGGGGATGATGCTTCCTGGTGAGTTTCCGTAGTTGGTTATAAGACTTTCATGTTAGTCTGAACCGGATATAAGTCTGATTGTGATGAATTTTCCTTGCAAATTGTGATGATACTAATAGTAATGAGTGTATGTTTGGATTTTAGTTGCGTTCTTATATCTGTCCTGGTTCCAGAGTATCTTAGTTTCTTCTTTGCCAACTTGGCATTAGTGACATGTAGAGGTGGTAGAGGATGTTACCCTGATATTGCGAGATACTATTCATTTGAAAGACGATAGATATTTTGTGGTGTAGCAACCAAGATTTGAAAGTCATGCATCATAATAAGATATTTGTGTTCAAATTGAAAAACGTATCGTCTGTGTAGATTATAAAAAAAAATAAAGAGAAAAAAAAGTACCGAATTAGCGATTAAATTGGGTCAGGGTTTTAAAATGCCCTGTGCGTTGCGGGTGGCTAAGAGAAAATTGTAATGTTATAGATTGTTTCCTCCCCCCATGTATACACTACATTTATATCTTCTGTGCTTAATATAGTATCAGTGGCCTTAAATATTAATTATTTTATCATAAGGAGTCTTTTTTTTTTTGGTGCTATAATCATAAGGAGTCTTTGATCTAGATAAACAGATTTGATCTAAAAACTGGACAGTGTTATAATTATTGTAGACTAAAAACAGAAGCATGAATTAAAAAATAATAATAATAATTTGACTAAAATCTAAATTTGTGCCTGGGCCAATGTCGTACTAAAGCCGTGGTTACATGAGTTGCGTTGTATGAGTATGATTTTCTAATGCGAAATCTAAACCATCGTTTTTCTGATTAGATATTCGACAACGAAATCTAGATCATCGTTTTTCTGATTAGATATTCGACATTGTATCTTTATTTTTATACAGAGAAACAAAATGTAAATTAGTGTAAATTTTTATAAAATTTGTTAGTTTTAAGTTTCATTACAGATATAAATAATTTTCAAATAACAAAGAAATTTTAGTAACATAAGCATTCAATTTAAACATTATTTTCTGAGATAATTAGTACTCGAAACTTCAGATTTTTTAATAAGATTGTACGCTAAAAATTAACATGTTATACTGAAATAGACGTTGGTACTATTAGAATAAACTAGATTGCAGACCAAAAAAAAAAAGAATAAACTAGAGTGACGACAAAAAGGACAAAATAAAAAAAACTAAAGAGTGCTCTAGTCATGGCTCCTCCTTTCCATAATTGTACAGGTGTCACAGACAAAACGACCAGTTTCAAGACATATCACGCATTGGCTTTTTACTTTACTGACTCCCACGCAAACAAATACACACGTGTCACAAACCCATTTCGCCACTTTCCCCAATTAGGGTTCTTGGTTGGGCGTCGTTTTGTGGTATATATTCAGTCTCCAACCATGTGTACATATCTTTCTTGACTTGTCGGATTATGATTGGTGGTACATACTTGATTTTTTATTGTTTTGTGAAAATGATTTAGTACTTGTTTCATAAAATAATACTCGTGAGGTTTTTTCTTTTGTCGGTACTCGTGAGGTTAAGATAGGCGAAGATGCTAACAAAATTCGGATTCATCTTTTTGTAGTATTAAATATTGAATTATATCAACAAACGATGATTTTTCATTGGTTACTTAATATCAAATGATATGACCAAATGTTCGTTTTCTTTTGCCAAGTTTTGCAGGTATTGAATTTTGTTTTTACAAAAGTTCAAATCAATAATGGGGTGCATAGACCCAAATACTGAAATACACATACATAAAACGAAACAATATCGAAAACCGAAACTTCTGAATGCACACGGTCTTATATTTAAGCCGTTAAATAAAATTAAATTAAGTTTATAATTTTTATGAGTTTGGAAATATTTTATTATTATTTTCAATTAATGAGAAATCGAATTTTGTCATATTGAAATTTAGGGAAATGCGTATAAGAGATACTTATTGAGAAAATGAGACATATAGTCGCTAACGGATAAGATTGCTTCGTCCCATCTGCTTATAAAATCATTGGATAATACTTTTTATAATAATCGACATTTCAAATTCAATGAACACGGCATTAACTAATGCCTGATGTTGATTACCGTATTTCCGTCAACTATTAGAGTCTTATTATATATAACTTAAATCTATATTAATTTTTGAAATATTCCAAATGTACTCACTGCACCTAAATTTACAAAATGTCGTAAGACTAAGTAAATTATGTATAATGCATTACTGCTAAAGAAAAGGTTGAATTTCTTTAAAACAAAAAGGTTAAATTTCTTTAAATTATATGGTACCAAAGAAAAGCATTTCAAAGATGTTTAGATAGTGGTTTATGTTGAAACTGTTGGCTAGTTTTAGCTATTGTAATTATATAATTAGGTGTAGAAGCAGGAGGTGAGAGAGAGAGAGCAAAGGTAATCAAAGCTTTTAATTTAATACTAGATTTTGTTTATACGTATTAATCAATGTCTTTAAACCATATATAATTGATGATCTGATCCAACCCAAAAGATTAGATATGTGCAGCCTTCTTCTATTAGAAAGTGTGACATGTTCTTTATAATTGCATTTACTATCTATAGGGACGTCTGTAAAGTGAAACCACTAGATATCATTCATATTTTAACATATATATTAATTATATACCATCGAACTATTGTATTTGATTATAAGGCAATCACTTTTTTGACGTTTAAGGTATGGTATATATGTAATTATGTATATAAACTATGAAAACAAATTGTATAACTAATTACAGGATAATTGCATTAAATAACCATAAACATTTATTATATTATAGGTAAAATGACAATGAATTATTTTTATTCCTCAAACGTTTGGAGAAATCAGTTTACATGTGATTATGTGAGTGTATGTATTTTTATTGTTAAAAAAGAAACATAATAATGAGAAATGAAAGGATGAGATCGAATGTTATAATAAGAATCAAACCTAACTCTCAAGTCTCAACATCAGTCATCAGTTTCGTCCCACTTTCACTTTGAACAGTTATAGGGTAGACTAATTATTAAGCCAGGTTAGTTAATTTAATCAGATGTTTGAATTAATGATAGTTAATGCTGTAGCTAATTACATGTCTCTACGTGTCCCCTTGCGTGTTATCATGCAAAGAACAACGCAACACAAACCCATCAGATTTTCTAGATGCCATCGCTCCTTGGAACTCCCCTTCCGAATCTACTTTTATTTTATAGGTTTTGTTTTCATTTTATTTTAATAAGATTTTGACTCTTATGTCCATAATTTTCCCGAATGGGGATAGGACCACGATGTATTATATCTGTTTGCTTTTTTTAATACGACTTTTTAATACGACTTTTGTTGTAAACATATACGCCGTTCAATTTAAGTATACCAAGAATAACAAAAGCCAGTATATATTTCTATTTGTCGATAGGTTATTGGTTAGCCAAGGAAGGCCCGTGTAAAAGAGTTTAATTGAAAACATAGCCAAAACAAATAACATACCATCTATTTTGTTTCAAAATTTGTATAGTATGAATGTTTAATTAATGTTCCTTCCTTTCCTAAAAGAGGTGACCTAACTCTATTGGCACAAAATTCGTCTTTAGACATGAGATCATCGATCTTGTCCCCTCAATTAAGATTTGAGATCTAGAGTCACGATCACCTTTAGTTAATTAAGATTCCACTAAATTAAATTCAGAAATGGTCAAGTAATATATGAATCCTCATCTCTTGGACCATGCCTAACACTACCTTTTTTTTCCCTTGCGATACACTTATATTTTAACCTAATTTTGGCATTTATTCATGATTGAAAGTTTGAAACCACAAACTACATTTGGTTTTACCAAAACAAGAAACGAACAACTACAATTTCATACGTTCCAAATTGAACATTGGTTTCCATGTTATAAATACAAGGAAGGCTGTTATTCACTAATTCTCCTTTTGACATGCACATTTTATGAAATTTGGAAGGAACAAATCGACGGCATCACAAAAATATCCGCAAAATTATTCTTCTCTAATGTTTCGTATGGCATTTTATTAGTTTAAAAAAACATAGTGCGAAATATTTTTGGCTAAGAGTTTCATAAAAAGCTAAAAGACTATATGTAATGTGGTAATAAATTAAAGATAGTATGCCATATTGTATGTTGAGTTTGATGATCTTATACATTTGCAAAATAACTATGGATATCATCAAGACGGTAATTAATTGTGTGGATTGGCTTATTTTGAGAACAACTGGTTTTAGCACAATGCATCAAGTCTGAAAGCTTGTACGTAACTAATTTTGAGAATATGAGCAATAAGTTTTTCAAAATTCAAACACCTAATAGTTCGAACAAATTCTTTGCACACAGATGAAACTAAACTCTAGATATTTTACATTTACAATGGGAATCCGTTCATATGCATACGTAACCTTATATGTAATATTCTTCTTTTTAATTTAAAATAATTTATGAACAAAATATCTGTTTTTAGGCCAAACAAATCAGTTCAAGTACTAAAGTAGTAATTAACACACAAGGGTCAAAAGTGATTGTTAACTAATCAACTACTAATTAATTATATACTATAAGACCAGAGTCTATTATTCAATAATCAATATCTTTCCTTAAACAGGCCTAATTATAAAAGTCTCGAATACGATTTGATGCTATACCTTCATATTTATTTCACCCCCACCCTAATTGAACAAATCGAGATTATATAACGGTAGCCTTAATTATATTCTCTCTGTTCCTAAATAGATGATTTTTTAGAGTTTTCACATATATTAAGAAAGTAATTAATGTTTAGCTATAACTACAATACTTTATTACACTAAATATTTTTCCGTACTTATAAACCAATAGTAATTCATAAAATTTAAATATTCTCAATTAATGCTTCTTGAAATTTACAATTTGTTGTTATTAATTAAAAAAAATATATTAAAACACAGAAAATCAATTTTTGTGGAACAAGAAAAAACTCTAAAATATCAATTATTTAAGAACATATGGAGTATTAGTTTTGTCTGATAAATCAAATATATTTCCATGTCAAATAAATATTACCCAGTACTGTTCTATACCGTGTTACTATAATTGAGAACTTCTAAATTTTGAAATTTTAAATTCCAAGTAAGACATTTTTACATGAAATTACAATATTGCTTACTTTATGATAAAAAAAGTATCTGTATAAAATGTTTAATTATGTCCGAATTTAAAATAATTATCAAGTTTAACCGTGAAATGATTAAATTGAAAAACATAGATATCTTAAAAGTAATGCGAACATATAATGGAAAAATAAATATCTGTCTGATGACAATTTCTAAATAGTATTAAACATTAATTTTTTGAATAATTTTACACGTATTTAACAGAAAAAAAGACCCATGTGCAAGGGCGATAAGCGTCGTACTGTAGAGAAACACACGCGTATCGACCCAACACTTGTCATCATCAGAGTCCTATAAAAACCTTCACACCTCTTCAAGCATTTTCAGCTCCATTAAAGCCATTTCTCAACATTCTTCTTCTATTCAAACTTATAGAATCACAGAGAGAGATATGGATGGTAGGGGAGGGTGTTGCATAGCCAGATATGGCGGTTACGGTTACGGTCTCTCCAAGGCGGATCGCATCATGCTTCGATTCCGTCCTATTGCTCCCAAACCCTCCAGCGACGGCGGAGGCTGCTCTCCCGGCGCCGGAATGTATGGCTCCACTACCACGAGCGGTGGAAGCTCTGATGTTTCCGGTAAATCCGGGAGAGGGAAGAGGAAGTACAATCAGAAGGAGAGTTCATGTGGTAACTCCCGCAGGTGCAATCGGAGGAAGAGATCGGAAACTTCCGACGGCGGCGATGCTGCTACTACAGCTGCTGTGACGCTGTCTCTTTTACCGGAGACGCCTGAGAAACGAGTTTTTCCAGATCTGAATGTTTCTCCGGTGGAGAAGCAGAAGCGAAACGGTCCGTTGTGGCTGAGTTTCAGCGGCGGCGACGGTGGGATGCTAACGCCGTACAAGACGGCGGAGATATCTCGAAGGACGGTGGTGGTTTCGTCGTGTGTGACGGTTGAGCGTGTGACTGACGCTTGGATCGACGGTTATGGATTGGGGAAGACAGATGATGAGAGGAAGATGAATCTTATGAGGGACACGTGTCCTGGGTTTATATCGGACGGTGTAGGGAGAGTCACGTGGACCAACGAGGCGTATAGGAAGATGGCTAAGGAAGATGTTAATATTCCGATTGAGGAAGGTGCACCGGAGAGGAGCTACGATCATTTTCACGTGATCGTACGGTTGGTGATGAAAGAGAGGCCGATGCTAACATACCCGGCCTTCACATGCAGAGTGAGACTGCAGTACACGTGTCAAGATCGCGAAAGAGGATCCGTCACGGTGCCTTGTGACGTGTGGAGAATGGACGGCGGAGGTTTTGCGTGGAGGCTTGACGTTAAGGCCGCTTTGTGCCTGTGACGTCGTATTGCTCACCGTCGGATTTACAATGTGTGATATAGATCGATGAATGGTCCCGATCGTATACACATGACCTCCTTAGGGCTAAAATAGCAACTACTGAACTTTGGTTATTTAATTTTTCTTTATGAACCTTGGACATATGTTTCTGGTTTTTTCGGCCTGCTTATTTCTTTAGTTAGGATTTTTTTTTTTTTTTAATGCTGTTATGTTTCACTTATGATGCTAATCTCAAATTTATGTTTCTAAAGTTAAAAGAAAGTTGTATACACGTTTGCCTTTTTTTAATCCTTGGGGTTTTCTTTCAGCATATATTATTCGTTTACATTTCATTTCATTTCATAGTAAAGAGGAAATCGTCCAAATTCATTTGTATAGGTGTTAACATAACAATATAACATTCTTCGCAAGGCCGTACAAACAATCACGTAGAAAAGAAAAGTACTTGTAAAAAAGGTTATAATTTATTTATATTTCACTAATGGGCATGACATTCGTTAATGGGCCTTGGTTTTCTATAAGGGCCTCAAAGTCAAAAAGATTCACGGGATCAAGCTTTTCGAATTGGCACGTGTTATTCAAACGCGATTGACAAGGCGCGTTAAGTGGGTAAATAGTCAAACTGGTGGAGACAAAGCCGGTCGGTAGCCGCGTCTATTCCACGCGCTTTACAACCACGTGTCACTCACTGAGTGTATCCACTACGCTCCAGTCCGGGAATATTTACGATCACGCGCGTGAGATCTTTCTCAAAATAATTAGAGATCCTGATTCCACTAGATGGCGCCGTATCATTAACAGCCGTTGGATCTAATCTTGACGGTAAATATCGAACGGATATTTGTAGCCGTTAAGATTTTGGTTGGCTGTAATAGACGGCTTAGATTCGATTAAAGGCGGCGGGCTGATCATCCCCACGGATCTATAAGTAGAGAAGCAAATTCGTTCGTTATTCGGCCTAAGTCTTTCTCTCTCCTCTTTTTTTTTCTTTGTTTTGTTTCTCTCTCACCTCTTTCGTTTTTTCGAAATTTTCCTTGCAACCGATATCTGGAAACTCTGGATCTAGGTTTTTCAGATCGATTTTGGTAGTTTTACTCAGTCTAGGGTTTTTCTAGGGTTTCGATTTTGGGTTCTCCCCAATTGCCATCGAGGAAGGTTATCTCTTCGGATACGTTCCGTTGTGGATTTTGATTTTGACCCGAGGGTTATTAGACGGGGAAGAAGGAAGGAGCTTAGACCGGTTGCGGATTTCAGTATTTGGTAAGTACGTGTAATTCATAGGAATCCATCATCGGGTTGATTTGGTAAATCGCATCGTTGTGATTCTTTTCCGGCCAATATCCGGTCTTGACTCGAAAACAAGGAGGGCTGATTGCGGAAGGGACTGAGGCGAATAATTTGAAATCCCGGATTGATTACTGCAAGTTCCTTTGACGCTGCCATAGGGGTTCTTATAGATTCATTGTCGAAGCATATACCTGCAGATTTTTGGAGCAGGGGCATTAATGCATACTAGCTAGATTTTAGTTCGCTCTAAATTCTAATTCTAGTTGTGAAATCCAGAATTTTATAGTTGGTTGACAAAGTGAATGACCTGTTAGGTTTCTGGCTTTTATGACTGAAGGAAATGAGGCTTATGGGTCAAGTTAATATCTGTAGTCATCGGAAGCTAGTCTCATCGCACCGAATTTTCCAGTAGAGTTTGCGGGACAGAAGGAAAATTTGTCTTTGTAAATGATGGGTAAAGCACGGAAACACTCCAGAGGGAAATCATCGGGCTTTGCTCCTGATTACATGCAAGCTGTTGAGACTATGATTGAGCCTGATGATTTTGGTTACTCACGCGGAACCGACAATGAGATAGAGGAGTCGCCTGCACGGAAAAGGAGTCGTTTTAGTTTGAATGGAGATAGCTATGGTGTTCCTAAAGAGTATTTGTCTTTGTCAAAGATGTCGAGGTCTGAGAGAAAGAATTTAGTTCACAAGTTGAAGATGGAGCTTGAACAGGTCAGGGACCTTCGTAAGAAGATTGCGTGTTTTAGTTCAGACACTGTTCTGTTGTCGCCATATAGCGATATTCATAGTTGCAGCGATGGGCCTAGGAGGATGCCACTAGAAAACTTCGCTACATTTGCTGGTACACAGGGAAAAAAGCGTCGTCCTGTGCGCAATGATAAGCAGCGGACTAAGAAAGGCCCATCTCAGCGTTCTGTGTCTGCAAGATTAGATGTCCCAACATGCTCTACAGTTGCTTCACTGATGAAGGAGTGTGAGACGTTACTCGATCGTTTATGGTCACATAAGAAGGGGTGGGCATTTCGTACTCCAGTTGATCCAGTGTTGTTGAATATTCCAGACTATTTTACTGTGATTAAACACCCAATGGATCTTGGAACAATACGAAGCAGACTGCATAAAGATGAATACTCTAGTCCTTGGGACTTCGCAGCAGATGTGCGTCTTACATTTTCAAATTCTATAGCTTACAATCCACCAGGAAATCAATACCATGTTATGGCACAAGATGTCAGTAAATATTTTGAATCGAGATGGAAAATTATAGAGAAAAAAATACCTGTGACTGAACCACCAGTCATGCCCCTAACCAGTTCTGAGTCTGAAATCCCTTATAAAGTAGCACCGCCAAGAAAGAAAGCAGCTGCAGTGATCGAGAGCAAGCTGAGGGTGGAACCTGCTAAGTTGGTCATGACAGATGGTGAGAAGAAAAAATTGAGCCGAGATTTGGAGGCGTTAGAAGAAGAGTTCCCACAAAACATTATTGATCTCCTGAGAGAGCATAGTGGCAGTGATGGTCAGTCTGGAGAAGTTGAGATTGAGATAGATATAGATACACTTTCTGATGAAATCTTGTTCATGGTTCGGAAACTCCTGGATGACTATCTAAGGGCTAAAAAGAAATCCCAGGAAAAGAGTGAACCTTGTGAGATGGAGGTAAAGAATCTCTTTGATTAGTTTTTAGTGTTTGTTTGTGTGCTCTAGGAAATGGTAACATCTGACTTTTGGTTTAACTTTTCTGTTACAGATTGTTCATGACTCTGGATTCAGTAATTCACCTCTGCAGCCTAGTAAAGGTAAGTTTTTGCTATTTGGTTTGATGTCGAAAATGATTTCTTTCAGTAGTCTGATGTATTCCTAATCACAGGTGGTCTGCTAATTGACGAGGATGTTGACATAGTTGGTGGGAATGACCCCCCTGTTTCAAGTCATCCTCCTCTTAAGATAGAAAAAGATGCTGCATGTAGAAATAATGAATGCAGCAGTTCGAGTAGCTCCAGTAGTGAATCAGGCTCTTCATCTAGTGGTTCGTGTTTATGCGAGCCTTCTTCTATTTCCTTAGAATAATCATTTTTTTTCCTTTTAAATTGGCATTGATTTGTACTGTATGTAAGAATAGCTAAGATTGGAAATAAAGTAACTTTTCCCTTAGATTCATCGCTTTTCTCTTGGAACGACTAGTATTTGACTTCTGAGTCAGGTTTGTAATTTGAGCGAGCAACCCGTCTTTTCTTTTCGTGGTGGTGGTGGTGGGTCTTAGTGTAAAACTGAAAACACTATGCTTTTTTCTCTGCTCTACTAAGTGCGGTTATACACTTGCTATAGAGTATATTATAGTTAGTTTCTATGGTTTATTAGTTGATGACGAAGGAATTATTTCTTACGTTGTGCATTGGTGGATTCTAGAATTGATTTCTTTGTTTAATTTTTATACTGATGTTTTCTGTGATTATCTTTCAGATTCTGATTCTTGTAGTTCCTCTGGGAGTGAAACAGATTCCATTAAAGCTTCAAATCCTACTAGTACAGAGGTATATCTGATAGTGGAATAACTTCTGTTATGGAGTCTTTGGATTTTTCTTTAATTTCTCTCTCCAACATTTTCATTGCTTCTTGCAATCACAAAAGTGAAATTACTACCGAAGAATAAGTGTAGTCTTCTCTTTAATTTAGGATAAAAAGGAACCAGGAGTTGGTATAAACAGAAATGACGATGACATCAACGGTGAAAAGATTGTTGTAAATGGTTAGTCTCTTTTCAATTGATGTATTGGAGCGCTCGGATGGAAGTCTTCCGAAACTCATTCTTTGTTTTCTGTAGATTCTTTGAACGAATTGGGTCAAGTTGAGCATGATGTTGTGAAAAAGTCGACCCCCATGGATGCAGTACATGTCCTTCCAGATGGTAAGAAATGAAAGTTAAGGAAGGTTGGAGATGGTAATAGCTGTTTATTTCAGATCATGATTTTACCTGTCATGCTTTGGCTATTATAGAGGAGACTGCTCCACCTGAGAGGCAAATCTCCCCAGAAAAGCGTTACCGCGCGGCTCTGTTGAAGAATCGTTTTGCTGATACCATTATGAAAGCTCGAGAGAAGGCCCTTACCAAGGTTGAGTTTTTAGATGCCTGCTGTATGACGAAAAAAGCTCATCTGAATGTCTGGAAAGGTTTAATCACAATTTTTGATACATCAATTTTCAGGGTGAAAAAGGAGATCCTGAAAAACTGAGGATAGAAAGAGAGGAGTTTGAAAAACGGCTAAGGGAAGGTTGGATCGTAATGCATGGAGTGTGCTTATGCACCTCATAATTCCTAACTAAATGCTTATTGTTAATTCTTGCAATTTCCTTCTGATTAGAAAAAGTACGGTTACAAGCCGAGGCCAAAGCAGCTGAAGAGGCTAGGAGAAAAGCTGAAGCAGAAGCTGCAGAAAAAGCAAGGAGGGAAAGAGAGCAAGAGAGAGAAGCTGCACGACAAGCTTTACAAATGGTATAAAATACTTTTCAAGTTTCTCTTCGATTCTCCAAAGTCCTATTATGATGTACAGTCATGCTGAATGACTTTTTTTTGGACGGTTTCAGATGGAAAAGACCGTGGAGATAAATGAGGGTAGGCGGTTTATGGAAGACCTGGAGATGTTTAGAGCTACAGGTGCCGAGGGTGATCAGTTACCGACTTTCATGGAAGAGATGAGCCCCGAATGTAGTCATGATATGTTGGGTAGTTTTAAGATGGAAGGAAACAGTAATCCATTAGAACAGCTAGGTCTGTACATGAAAATGGATGAGGATGAGGACGATGAAGAAGATCAGCCACACTTTAGCCAAGGAGAAGTAGATGAGAAGTCCCATGATAGAAAACAAAGACAGACACTTAGTCCTCACGGAGTAGAGGGAGGGGAGCAACTTGCTAGCAGAAATGAAGAACCGGTAAGCCAACAGGCACAAGATAATGGGAACCAAGAAGATGAAAAACCCATCAACCAAAAGGAAGGAGAAGAACATATGGAGAATGTGCCACTTAGTCCTCACGGAGAAGAGGGAGAGGACCAACTCGTTAGTGGAAATGAAGGGAGAGAAGAACCGGTAAGCCAAAAGGCACAACAAGATATTGAGAACCAAGAAGATGAAAAAAAACTCATCAACCTAAATGAAGGAAAAGAACAATCGGAGAATGTGCCAGAGCAAGAAAATGGAGTTGAGGACAAGGGAGAGGAAGAAACTGAAGCTGTAGACAAGGGAGAGGAAGAAACTGAAGTTGTCGAGATGGTAGAGGTACAAATTGAAGTTGTCGAGATGGTAGAGGTAGAAACTGAAGCTGTGGACAAGGGAGAGGAAGAAGCTGAAGTTGTAGACAAGGGAGATGAAGAAACTGAAGTTGTCGACAATGGAGAGGAAGAAGCTGAATTTGTCGACATGGGAGAGCAAGAAACAGAAGTTGTTGACGAGAGAGATCAACAAACTGAAGTTGTTGACGAGAGAGATAAAGAAACTGAAGTTTTAAACAAGGGAGAGGAAGAAACTGAAGTTGTGGGCATGGGAGAGCAAGAAACTGAAGTTGTGGAAGAAGAAATTGATTGAGATGTCGTCTTCTTTTTGGGCCTCGTTAAAAGCAACAAGAAGAAAGAGAAGAAAGGAAAAAAAAAAGGGCAATGAGTCTTCTTCTATACACAAAATGTGATGTGGCGTGAAATAGCTAAAGCAAGCAAAAGAAAGGGAAAGCCAGAGAGATGTGGAGAAGAGAGAGGATGAGCCTCTTTTGCTTATTTTTCAACCTGACTCTGTTGCAAATTGATGATGAACAAAAAAAAGAAAAAACAATTTTGCTTAAAGAAAGAAAGAAAGATGATGTCGAAAAGCTGGGTTTGGTATTAACGCAGCAAATTGGGACTGTGTTGAAATGTGCAAAGTTTTACCCTTACTCTTTAGTAAAGTGTACAGAACCGTGTTTCCGTTAACGAGAGATCTCTCTTTGTACTCGAATCATTTTTTTTGAACCCTGATACTTTTCTATTGATCTACTAAACCCAAATTCTCTTTCCGAGTCTGGATAGAGGGTAAATATGTAATTTCATATTGTTCTTATTTAGATGAAGCCAGGCAGTGATCCGACGCTGAGACAGAGAGCCGCAGAAAATGGTGGGAGTGGCTGTGGTTGGTCAATGGACTCTCTGTGTCGCTTCGCCGCCGGAGAGAAATTCGAAAATTCGCAGTTCGCACTTTTCTCCAACCACTGTTAACTTACGCAATGAGTTGGCCTCGTTTCTTCCTCAGTTCCGTCTTTTCTCTCGCAGTTCCCCGCCCGGCCGCCGTCTTCGCGCTTCCAGCTCCGCCGAGTCGGGAATCTTTCTCCCTCACCTTGTCGCTTCTATGGTTTGCGCTTCCCCTCGTTTATATTTGGTTTTGAGGTGTTTTTTTCCCTTCAATTCACCGAGTACTGATTGAGCTTCGAAATTAGGAATTAAAGGTTCAAGATTGTTTAGATATCTCCTAATTTGATGAATCTCATTGCAATTTACAGACCATCTTTTATCTTTATTACGGGATTCTGTATGGTTTCAGGAGCAAGTTGAGGAGACTTACATTATGGTGAAACCCGACGGCATCCAACGAGGCCTTGTAAGCTACTTTGCTTCTCTTTCTCGCCTTTTCTCCATCTTGGAACTCTATGGATTACGCTATCTTGGCTTAAATTCTGTTTTGATTCCTTCGATGTTCTTAGGTTGGAGAAATCATCTCTCGTTTTGAGAAGAAGGGATTCAAATTGATTGGACTTAAGATGTTACAGTGCCCAACAGAATTGGCTGAGGTTTGACCATCACTCACAACATCAGTAGTTCGATAATGTTTAGATGCTTCTCAAGGTGTTGTATAACTAAATCGTTGACAAGTATTTAGAATTTGAAGCCTAATCATGACTTATATCACCTAACCTGTTTCACTTGTTCACTAAATTTGTGCAAGAGACACTGCCTCTCATTTTTTATTTGATTGACATAATAATCTTGTGTGTTTCTCTACTGCCAGGAACATTATAAGGATCTTAGTGCTAAATCATTCTTTCCTAGCCTGATTGAGTACATCACTTCAGGCCCAGTTGTGTGTATGGTACGGCTTATTATTATTCATACTCCTATTCGATTTTCGCGGATTTTCAACTTGTGATCAGATTAGTTAATCGCTTGTAATGTTTTATTGTAAAGGCCTGGGAAGGTGTTGGTGTGGTTGCTTCAGCCAGGAAGCTAATAGGGAAAACAGATCCTCTTCAGGCTGAACCTGGTACTATAAGAGGAGATCTTGCTGTACAAACCGGAAGGTTGGACTCTTATCACCTATAAAAAATTGTTGGAAGTATGCACATACGATGATTCTCATGGTTTGATGTTTATGCAATTTGCAGGAACATTGTGCATGGTAGTGATAGTCCTGAAAACGGAAAGCGCGAGATTGGTGAGATTTCTTGTTCACCCATTTTTAATCATTGACCTTGACTATATGTCCATTTAGTTGAATTACTGAAATTTGGTTTAAAATTGCAAATCAAGGTGGTTCAAATTCATTCTTCCTATCAGACCTTTAACACATTACTAGATTAGATCATACTTGATTAAACAAATCGTTTGGTTAAATTTCATATATCTCTCTGGACATGTTAAATCATGAAAATGATTTCGATTTACTTCTTCATTAACTTAGGTTGACCAATTTCTCATTCCTGAGTTTGTTTCACTTTTGGTTTTTCTGATATTTTGGCTCTTATGGGTTGTGGCACAGCTCTGTGGTTCAAAGAAGGCGAGCTATGCGAGTGGGATTCAGCTCTAGCTTCATGGCTAAGGGAGTGATCCTTGAGAAGACAGATTCAATTACTGAGAATGAGCTTTTTTCTTTTTTTGTTCTGGATTTTGGCGGCAATATAATAACTGCCAATTTGTGGCTTATACTAGCTTCTTGATTCTTCTCATATCTTTGATCACTTCTCATGTAATCAACGAGTTAATAGATTCATCCAGATTTGGTTCTACGTTACATAAACATCTTGGAAAAATCACCTTCTCTCTACACTGAACAATGACCATTTTCTAACTTTGTTGGGGAAGTTAAGCTACGAACGCCAAGGGAACGAATGTCCAGACCTACAAAAGAGTGGCTTTACATAGTGCAGATGCATGATTGAGATTCTTCACATCACTGAACCGGAATCTTTAGGACCGGTTGGTATATGGAATCTCAATTTCCTCAGGAGGAAGTTCCCAGTTATCGTCTTCTTCAACTTCTCTGGATGCATTTCTGCTCTTGGGGATTTCTGGAGTTGAGTGTGGTTTAGGTTTAGGGTTTGGCCGCCTGTAACCAAATTTTATTTAGCTTTCACTATTCACCGACTGCGTATTCAAAACTTCGAAGTAAGAGTGAAGAAATCTGACCTTTTCCGATTCTTCCTAGCAGCTTCTTTGGTTTTACGCTTCTTTTTCTCCTGAGAGCTCTCGAAGAATCGTCGTCTCCGAGATTCCTGCAACACACTGGCTCTGAAAACCGATCTCCTGAAATCGTTCAACAGCTGGTCCTCCGATTCGCCGTCTTTAGGAACCACCTCGACGTTGTAGTGACCGGACTTGAAGAAGACAAGATTCGCGTTCGCCAGCGAAGGAAACGCCACGCGATTGATGACGTCATCGTGATCGGCCGTGAAGAAGAATTTCGCCGTCACGGGCAGCTGCTGAGATGGTTTCGCGGTCGCGGATATGGAAGGTGGAAGCGTACACGGAGAATATCTAGTGATAGGTTTCAGACTCGGCGGCGACGGCGACAGAGACGGCGGAGTAGAAGAGGAGAGAAGACAGGAGAGGCGATCGGAGAGGGAAGCCATCGTTTCTAGCGCCATTTTTGTTTGTTTTTCCCTCTGAATAAATGTATTTTCACTTTCATTCTAATCATAATATATATATATTTTTTTAATTGTAATTAGTTTGCTAAGCAGAGTGGACCGTTAAACGACGGCGTACTAAGCATATAGACGACGACACCAGTGAACTTTGATCTTTGAAGCATCTCTCTTCTTTCTTCTTCTCTCTCTCTCTCTCTCGTCGTCTGGTAATTATGCTGAAAACAACGATATCTCCAATTTTCTCATCGTTTACAGGTAAGCCCAAGACTTCTAGGTTCATTTTTCAAGCTTGTAAGGCCGTTCTTCAGGATACTCCACCAAGTGCTCGACGAAATGCGTCAACCAATCTGACCACGTTACACCAAGGCCCTCCAACCTCGGCCTACGTTCATCTTCCGTTCTGTCGCAAACGCTGCCATTATTGCGACTTCCCCATCCTGGCTCTAGGCTCGTCCTCTTCTTCAACCAGACCGTCCAATGTCTACGAGGAAGGAAATGAAGATGACCCACGAATCACAAACTATGTGAATTTGCTCGTTAGAGAAATAAAAGCGACAAGAACAGATTTCGATACGAGCCCGAATCTAGAAACTGTGTTTTTCGGGGGAGGGACGCCTTCTCTTGTTCCTCCGAAGCTTGTTTCTTTGATTCTGGAAACATTGAGTTTCAATTTCGGGTTGAGTCCAAGTGCTGAGATATCAATGGAGATGGATCCAGGCACATTTGGTGCTCAGAAACTAAAAGAATTGATGGAATTGGGAGTGAATAGAGTGTCTTTGGGAGTTCAGGCATTTCAAGATGAGCTCTTGAAAGCTTGTGGAAGAGCTCATGGTGTCTCTCAAGTATACGAGGCAATAGAGTTTGTTAGAGAATGTGGAGTTGAGAATTGGAGTATGGATCTTATATCTTCTTTGCCTCACCAAACACTGGAGATGTGGGAAGAGAGTTTAAGATTAGCTATCGAATCACAGCCCAATCATGTTTCTGTATATGATCTGCAAGTGGAACAAGGCACAAAGTTTGGAAACTTGTAAGTATATAATCGAAGTTTGCTTTTAATTTTTCTTGTAATCTGAACAGTAACGAATTGCGGATCATGAACTTGTGTAGGTACACTCCAGGTCAATCCCCTCTTCCTTCAGAAACACAATCTGCAGAGTTTTATAAAACAGCATCATCGATGCTCAGCAGCGCAGGTTATGAGCATTATGAAGTCAGTAGTTACTCGAAAGACGGGTTCAAGTGTAAACACAACTTGATATACTGGAAGAACAAGCCGTTCTATGCTTTCGGTTTAGGTTCAGCGAGTTATGTTGGAGGGTTGAGGTTTTCAAGGCCAAGGAGACTTAAGGAATACACAAATTACGTCTCTGACTTGGAGAACGGCGCAGCAAACTGGTGTGGAAATGGTAATGTTGATCTCAAGGATGTCGCGACAGACATCATAATGCTATCTTTCAGAACATCTAAAGGGCTTGAACTTAAGGATTTTGGAGAAGCTTTTGGCAGCGAAGTAGTGAACTCGATCTGTAAAGTGTATGAGCCTTATGTGGAGAGTGGGCACATTGTTTGTTTGGATGAGATGAGAAGAGAAGTGATGAGTGATGAATTCAAAAACTTAGTTGCAAATGATGAAGTGAAGATTGAGGATCATGTGAGGTTCCTTAGGCTAAGAGATCCAGATGGTTTTCTCCTCTCTAACGAGTTGATATCTCTAGCGTTCAGCGTTGTAGCTCCTTAAACTTTAAAGCTACTAACAAAGAAAGGTTGTTTTTGTACATCCTTACTGTCAGATTGCGTTTCAAACTTGATGTATCATTGTTACGTATGAAGATTCGATAAAATTACAGAAAATCACTATTCCTATTTCTGTGGAAGGAATCATTTGTTTCTACAAGCTTACAGAGAAATCATTTGTCTTTGGAAACTCATCTGATATCCATAGAAACTGGCTTCAAAACTCCAAAGTAATACTCTCTTTCGGGAATAAACACCAAATGGGGAAAGCTCTGAGAAGGAGAAGCAATGTGGATGATTTGTGATCCAGTGAACCAATATCGGACTTGAACACCCTTTGGTCTCTCATCAGCAGTTTGAAGTTCACCTGTATAAAATGTTAAGAAAGAGCAGACTTTAGGAACTGGAAATGATTTGATATACTACAGCAAGATTGTCAGCCTGTCTGGAGAATGAAATTTGTACATATACAATAAGTCAATGTTTCCGAGGATTACCATCTTATGACGGTTTTGTTTTTTTTCCAACTTTTATAATCCGTCGCAACTCTTGGGTCCCGATTCTCTTTTCTCTGCAAGGACAATAGAAACAAAGTGATCAAAGACTCTTGACGAAAAAAGCGATGAGAGAAAAAGAAAAACACAGAGAACATCATACGGTACCTCTGGTGTAAGAAGACGAGCAGATAAAAGAGCGGGAGTAGCATCAAGGTTAGTATTGATATGGCGAGGTAGAAGACACCCGATTGCTTCTGCACAATTTTAGCAGAGACTCATATGTTAAAGGAAAACTGATATTTTTCTTTTTATTGGTTTCCATTTTCCACAAGAAAACAGAGAACAGCCTCACATAAGTAACTGCGACAGCTTAACATATCTTACCTTGCCTCCTCTAGGAAATGGTTTATTTTTGCCAGTGCAGGTATGAGCATCACAGAATTGGCGCAAGAAGTGTTCTTCAATCAAGAAAAATCAAAACCAAAGAGGATAATTTAGGAACACTTCAAGGAACTAGTTTAAGAAACATCTAGTATTCAATGAGCAAAGATTCACTTGGAAGGCTGCTCAGTAAGGAATCATACCATGAAGACGGCTAGCTGAGGGACCTTGAATCACTGGGAAACAACTATTGGCAACGCTCTAAATAAACAAGAGAGTGAATAAACACGTAAAAATAGTATCGAAGGGCAAAAAAATAAGAAGTCATGGATCCAGAGCGGTAAAAGCAAAGAAAATTGAAAGAGAAGCCAAGAAAGCAACCTCGCAGAGATGACGGTTTTTGGCAACAGCTGCAGTGTTGCACTTGCTTTTCGCTTTCTTGGAGCTCAATACAAAATCGCAATGCAATGCACCACACAGGTCGGCTAAACACTTTGTATCAGTCTGAAAAAATTAAAGTAAGTTTTTTAGTGTCAGCTCAAGTTAATTCCTTTGAAACGCAGAACCCAGAAAGAAATCTCAAAATCGAGCGATGACCACATCACACATCTGAAAAATCACGCTTAGTGACTTTGAAAATTCATGGGAAGAAAATGCATTAAAATGAGTAAAATAAAAGAACAAAATTTCATAGTAACTTTGTATCCCAAAGATTAAAAACATAACAATATAGAACACTGTAGCAGAATCAACATACCGTATTCAAAAGATCATAATGCCTACTGACAAAGTGCTGGTCAAGAAATTTCTCTTCATTGAAACTTTTCTTGCAGTAACCACATTTCCATTCGAACACATCCACGTGAATCTTATGCTGTTCCTGGTCTCTATATAAATCATTATCAGGATGAAGCCTACAATTCTTTGGAATTTGATATCCTTCCCGTTCCACAAACGGCGTCAAATACTGCAGAAACCCAAAATTATAAAGCCATCAAAAATCAACCAAATTTAGAAATAACGGGAAAAATATTAAACCAAAATCCAGTTGAACATCCAGCCTAGTACCCAGAATCATTATTAATTCTCTACTTACATCCTGTATAATCTGCCAAGCTGCTCGACTTCTTTGTCGGGAACAATGTATTTCTGGAGCATTACCTCGCACTTCTTCCTTAATCGATCTAAATTCCATGACAAGACAACCAATATAATCATAATAATCTCAGAGCTACATGTTCATCTGAAACTGGAATTGATCTAAACAAACTAATTAGCATCATATCTTCAGTTGGAAGTTTTCGTTTTTATACAGACACAGAGTTAAATCGAGTGGAATTGCTGGAGATTCACCTAGTAAATTCAGATTCTCCGAAAACCTATAGAGAAAAACATGATAAATTAATTGATTATAGATCAGAAAAAGAAGGGAGAAAAAAAAACTAAGAATCGCCAAATCGTATGAATGGTAGAACACGTGATCTTCAGTACCTGAGAGAGTGATTGATGGAGAAGAAGAGCAAGCAGTAGAAGAATCACGAAAAGTGACTCCATCAGTCTTCCCATCGAACACAAGAGACGGAAGTCACGAAGCTATGGGATTTTTCTCGAGAAAATTTGACTGAGAAAATTGATGTGCCGGGAAATTACTATGTTGTTGCTGTTCGGGTGCATTGTGCACTAGACTCGATTAAGGCTATTTGCGAATGGAGATATCACTGTGACCAAACAAAGTGATTTCGATATACTCTTAGGCCCAACTCGCTTACAAACCATCTTGGGCTCTCCTAACGTTTTTTAATTCACAGATATTTTTCTATAAACATTTTACTCTGTTTACCAAACATTTCATGCAAATTTAGATATAAAATATGTTTAACAATGACTCTATCAATACTGCGTTAATATTCGTATTTTTTTTTGTCAACTACGTTTATATTATTATTATATATATTATTAAGTATTAACGCACGTTATAGATGAAAATAAAAAGAATAAGCTAGGAGGAAAAGGTATGTAAAATATTTAGCTTTTTTTTTTTTTCTTTTTCATTTTCCTACATTTTTTTGTTTTAAAATTAATTTTTTAGGTAGTTCGGTTGGGGAAATACGCGGGAAGGGAGAAGAGGTGAGTTGATTTGGTTAAAGCTGTTGTCAACGACGACGTGTTTCCCTCTTATATTTCTCCCTCCTCTCTCTCTCTCTATATTACAACTTCCTTTCCTTCTCTCTCCTCCCACCTCTCTCTCTAGATCTTGATATTTTCTCTTGCTTTGATTTAAACAATGGCGACGGTAAGAAGAACAACACACATCTCTTCAAATTTCTATCTTTTGATCATCATGATGATCATTATCCCAAAAAGTCGCTAGCTTTCCTCATCTCTAGTGAATACTCTGTTTTGATGCAGGAAAATAAAGGGAAGCCATTGCCAAAGTTTGGTGAATGGGATGTGAACAATCCCGCATCGGCCGAAGGATTCACTGTCATTTTCAGCAAAGCTAGCGACGAGAAGAAGACCAAGAAAGCATCTGGCCCTAATAGTCTGGTTTCACCTCAGAGAAACCAAAACTCCAATCAAAACAATCACCATGATTCTCAAAACCCAAAAGCTAAGGTAGTTTACTTTTTCTCATCAGATTCGACTTCTTACTTCTTTCTCCAGATTGGTTTCCAAAGAACACAGATTGCATACCTGATTTTTATGTTCTCTAAGCAGAAGAAATGGCTTTGCTTCCGTTAACTCCTGCGGTCTTCTGAAGAATCCGAGGATTAGGAAGCTGAAGAAGTTAGCAGAGAGATCTCAAACAAAGTGAAACAAAATGGCTTAAGAGTTACAAACCATATCTTACTCAGTCATACATCTCGGCTTTAATCTTCTTCTTCTGTCTATTGCTGATATTATACTTGTTCAGTATACTTTTTGTTTCTTCTTTTTGATTGCCAACATTTTGCCCACAAGGGATATAAGAGCATACATATTTGTCTCCTGACTCCTTCTAAGAACTTGGTTTTGATGGAAATAAGATTAAAGACACAGTCATTTTCAGACATAAATGCTATTGTTCATTTCGATTAAACAAGACTATAATATGGCTTCTGTACAGCCTTCCGATAGCTTCAACCTCTCTAAACCCTAAACAAAATTAACATTCAAGTTCACCCGGAGGCCGCAAGCTTTAAATGGATACGGTTAGATTGCAGTTTCAGCGCTGACACCTGAAGAATCTGCAGTAAAAAAGATGCTGGAAATAGAACCTGTGGGGAAACTGCACCAGACAATCATAGCAGGAACATGTGTCCTGACATAAAAGTAGGCAAAGCTATCTATGTACATATAATGTTATTCTCTGGTTCTGGAGTCTAGCAATTCTTTTAAGATTCAGATATGAACAAAGCATAAAAGAGGGTAGGCTTCCATTAGACTGAACCTTAAGAGTGAAAGAGTAATTAGTTACAGTTAAAGCCAGAGAAAAAAATTTATTTGGTGAAAATCCTGTAAAGCAAGCATTGACTTGCCAGGTAGATTTAGTTTGGAGACTATAATTTACCTAAATGTTTTTCATAAACTCCAAAACCAAAAGCAGAGTTTGATCCTAAGAACTGAAGAGCCTTTGATGGTAAAGACAAAAAGAGGCTTCTGAACATGTGGAGTCAATTCCAGCTGTCATTTTCATTTCCATTGCCGCCGATCTGAGGAGCTTCTACTGTTTGGGAGCTGCTGGCCGAGAATGTAGGCGGTATAGAATGATCGAATCTACAAGCTGGACCAAATTTGCAGATGCCATAGCGGCTGTAGTGTGTGCACATGTTCTGATCCTGAAATTATAAACAAAGATGTGACAGAAGAAAAGGGGATTAAGGTGTGAATCAGAAAGTTTGTCATGGACGAAGAAATTTCACCAGAAAGGTCATCTTCTTTTGCATTAAAAGGAGCAAAGGAATGCATTTTAACGACAAATGAGTTTCTGATAGCAAACAAGAACAGGATGGAAGAAAAACCAACTCACAGGTCGTAGGGGTAAGCCCTTGTCATTGAAAGAGGATGGAGCTTGCTTCGGCAATCTATTTTTCGGATGATGGTATTTGCATTTATATTTGAACTTACAGTCCCCAGTTTTAACATAATAACTGCACTCTGGTTGATCCGGACGTTCTGGGAATTCCTCAACAGGCATCTGCTGCGGGTATTGTGAAAATGAACTAGTTTCAGCCAATGGATTGTTCACCGGGTATGTGGAAGGAGGAAGCACACTCCTTTCTACTGAATGGACAGAAGGCGCCTACACAAATAAGAATGAGAAACTTCAAAAGAAAAGTATTATAGTTTTATCAACCATAAAGAGAAAAAATGCATCCAAATAAGTAATGCAAAGGCAGAGCTGTAACTACCTGATACCCATTCCACTCTGAAGTTTGAGGTGAAACTCCACGATTCTGCGAGAACATGACTGGAATAAAAGGAGCAGTACCAGCACCAGTACCAGTACCATTTATATGTCTCGATGAAGACCAAGAAGCTGAACTTGCTTGGGATGCGGCCTTTGGGGAAAATGATCCAACGGATCCACCATTATTACCACGGAACAAGGGAGAATCAACTCCTCCGATAGCCGTAGGATCAGGATGATTAAATTTGCAGTCACCTCCAAACTTGCAGGAGCCATTACGCATGTAGAAAGGGCATTCTTTCTCTCCCTGTCAATAGCTTACACTGTTACAGCTTTTCCACAAGGCTGTTGTAAACCGAATGCTAGAAATGTCTACACCAATTAATGGAATACCGGTCTAATAGGAAGGCCAAGGAAGTTAAGCTCTGGTCGTGAGGCCAGAGAAGACTCTTCTTTCATGTGGCTGAATCTACAAGCCTCTCCATATTTGCACCCTCCAGTCCTGAAGTAGTACTGCAACCCTCGGAATTGAGGCGCATAGGTAGGACATCAGTAGACAGACTTTCAAAAGAAAAGGAGAGAACATACTCATACAATAGTGCACCTCCCGCACAAAATCAGAGACTTATATGTATTAAACCGTGAAAGATAAGCTAGTCGCAATATTTAGTCATGACAAAGGCGAACACTAATCATCCACCTTTTACAAACCAAGTACCAAAATCATCAAAGAAATTTCCACGTCCAAAAGAACAACCACACCAGAAAACTTCAATGTCCATTGTCTGGTATATACGCAGTTCTTCCTACTGAGAAAGCTTTTGTAATCGCAATCTAAGACAATAACATGTTCCTATCAGCATACAAGTGTCAGATGTTCCAACGAACTGCGAGCGTAACAGCATAATTTAATCTTGCTACGACATTGCAGAGGAAAAGAAAAGCATACAACCTTGCACTCCATCAGCCTCGGATTCTCCACATCCTCTTCCCTTTCCCTTACTTTCTCCCTACCAATCTTCCAATTAGTGAAAAACATTAGGATAGCAAAAAGGAAAATAAAAAAGGTCATTTTCATTTAAATTAACAACGGCTTTTTTCCCTTTTTCCGTTCTAAATCAAAAAACAGTAGGGCAATAGAAAACGAACTCAACTTCTAGTCCAAAACTCACTCTCGAGTCTCGAGTAACCAGAACAGAATTCTAAATCAAAATTTCTCCAATTACGCCAACAACGAAAGATTTTAAACATAAACTGATACACCCATGCACAGTAAATATATATATTTACTCACACAAAGATTTTATCTTTTCGCCATAAAAAAAAAAAAATATTTTCCCAAATATCTACCCTAAGATCATAAAATACCCAATTAAGAGCCTAACCAAGCAAAAAAACTAAAATTTCCCGTCAGAAATGGAATAATAAAGCATGCAAAGATCATGGGTAGAAGAAAAGTACTTGGAGTTTCCTTCGAACAGGGTGATTGAACTTGCAACTCGATCCGTATTTGCAGCTTCCTGTTCTCAAATAAAACGAGCAATCCTCTGCATCGGGTCTCACTGGATACACGATCATTCTCTTCTCGATCGCACTCTCACGCTCGCGTCCATCTCTTTCTCCTACTTCTTCCTCCTCCTCCTTCTCCTCATTCTGATCCCTCGAATCCGTTTCTCCATTACTTTCAGAGACACTAATCGGCATACTCAGCTCCTTCGAAGCTTCATCCAAACCCACATTCCTGAGATTATCACTTAGCTCCTCAGCATCGTGATTGAGATCAGACGGAGCCCCATCGGCGACGGGATCGTTGTCGGAGGAAGATCGAGAAGGTGGTTTCGGATCGGGTGTGGCCGGATTCGGGTCGGAAATATCTTCGGGCTTGCTCATGATTTACTCAAAACGTCATTACAATTTTACAGAAATCCCTAATTTCCACCGAGAAGATGATCAAAGAAGGTAAAGAAAAAGGAAGACCGAAGAGGAAGCAAAAATCAAAGTTTTATCGCGTTTTTGCCATTACGGGGTAGTTTTGTCCCTTTTTCACTTTTTGTAAAGCAACACAAGTGAGAATCGGAATGAAACAGTGTACCAAAAGTGTAATAATTGATAATTTAGTTTAAAATGCAATGCGGGTTTCAGATATTTATTGAAAATTGTGATTACAACCCTCGCGTTGTCTCTTGCGTCTTGACTCGCCCCTCAACAAATGATGGAATTTGAAATTGGACACTTCAATTTCTATTTATTTTTTAACAAAAAGTGCCTTATGTAAATTTTTGTTACCAATTTGTCGAGGATAAGAATTAATTAATAACTTACCCAATGCCCTTTGTTGTTTAATCGTTACTAAGTTATTGTGGTTATGTTAATCTTATCGTTACAATATATTATTAAATTTTATTTATGTTAACCATTTCCAAAATAAACTTCCAATTGATCAAGAGTTTTATATCCATACAAATCATCATCTATATGGTAAATTCAACTCATCATTTTAACTCTTTTAGATGTAATGTAGAAGATGTTGTCTAATGCTTTGTACTCGTGGACTCGGTTTCAAAAGAGTTTGCCAGATTATCTCGCCGAAAAATTCAACTTACGATAGTTTCCAGCGAATTTTCCGACAAAGGAAGTTGCATGAGAAGTAGCTAAAGAGGAAAGTAGAGCGAAGAGAAAGTTGTCGGCAGAGGAGGAGGATCAAATCGGTGGTGTGGCTCAAGAAGGAGAAGCTCGTCACAACCATTAGGGATAAGGGAGAGCCGGAGAGCAAGTAGTCTAGTGTGACTCACATTGTGTGAGAGAGGCGCTGAGAATTGTGAGCAAATTGCATGCAAAATATCATTTTCTTGCATGCTTACCAAATTCTCTTTTTGCCACATACACAAACACTTGTCTTGATAAAATCCTATTTATATAAAAAAAATTCGAAGTTCTTAAATGATTCATTAAACTCTATTAGATTTTATTCTATACTTTTCAGTTTTCTTTCATAAATAAAAATTTAATAAATATGACACTATGAGGAATAACAAATAAGAATATTATAGATACATATTTTTGGATAAGCTATTACAAAATCGTCATCCTTATTACCTAATTACCCTTTGATTTAGTGTATATATATATACAAAGACGCACACGGATGTTTGTATTCAGTATTCACATACATATCCAAAATATCAGTTGAATCATCAATCATCTACAAGCAAGGGATAGTCACAACAACAATGTCGTTATCATTGACGCTTTTCTTCTTCCTCCTCGTATCTACCGTTTCTGTGACCTCATCAACACTAGGAAACCTCTCGCGGGCGGTTGAAAACAGTGGAGTATGGTGCGTGGCGAGTAAGAAAGCGACGGATGCGCAGCTACAAGCCACTATAGACTGGTGTTGCAGTGACGCAGGAGGATCCCGCGATTGCACACCGATCCAAACCGGTGGGGTCTGCTATGAACCAAACACTCTAAGAGACCACGCGTCGTTTGTGATGAACTTGTATTACCAGAACCTTGGTCACACCAAGGAGCAATGCGATTTCAGCGGTACTGGCTCTCAAGTTCATACCGATCCAAGCCATGGCGCGTGTGTTTACGTGTCTTATTAACATTCAATATCATGTTAACATATATATCGGGGAACTTGTTAAGCCGAAGCCCCAAATAAATTGAAAATGTTATATATGCGTCAATTTTCTCTTAGCTCTATATTTATGGGCTTTAGAGGGTATGAATAGCTTGCGGTTCAAGAAAACTAACTTCATCTCGATTAACTTGAGCCTAATAAAGGAGTTTCGAAAACTGAATAATTTTTTTTTTGGAGAAAGGGTTAAAAAATCTGGATAATTGGCTCTCTATATCTCATAGTTATGCTAATTTTGGAGGAGACGATTGCAAGGAAATGATTATGTGATTTTGAATTTGAGCTTCTCATAAGTAGCTTTGGGTACAGGGTAAAATTAGAAACTTGGTTTGAAAAGCCACTTTGAAAATATAAAACACATTCTTTCGAAAGACAAAAATAACTTGAAAATGACGTTTTTTTTCAAAAGGAGGAAAGATTTTCTTGTCATATGCATGTATATGATTTTATCAAGATAAGATTCTACCTAGCTATAAAAAAAAGGTTGGATTTCATAAATGATTCATTAAACTATATTAGATTTTCTTCTTTTAAATTTTATTCATAGCATAAAACAAAAGAAATACAACTTTAATTGTATATATATATATGATTTTATCAAGATAAGATTCTACCTAGCTATGAAAAAAAGTTGGATTTCATTAAACTATATTAGATTTTCTTCTTTTAAATTTTATTCATAACATAAAACAAAACAATTATAAAATGGAGTAATTCGTAGAGAGTGATAGTGCAATTATTTTATTGAGTAATAAAATCTGCTAATTCTCTCTCAGCAGATCTCTTCCCAAACAAGAGCAATGCGAATCAGTATTCTTTGTTTCTTAGTTTGTAGTTTGTGGTCTTTTTCTTTGCTACTAGTTCTCCTCTGTAACCTCTGTCAAACTTTTAAAAATGGTATAATATATTAACACTTTACCAAAAAAAAAAAAGAGAGTCTTTTTGCATATATACTAGTACTTGCATAAGAAAGAAAACACAGAAAATTCTTGAATATTTCACTTTCAATAATGTCGCAGTTTTCTACGCTTGTCCTCCTCTTCCTATCAACTATCGCAATCCATAAGCTGCCTGGTGTGAGCTGCAGACAATGGTGCATGGCGTTGCCGTGGACGTCAGCTGAGCAGTTACAAGCAAACATTGACTACGCTTGCAGCCACGACGTCGATTGTTCACCGATCCAACCGGGTGGAACTTGCTATAACCCTAATACTTTACTAGACCATGCGTCTTGGGCCATGAATGCTTATTACCAGAATCATGGTCGTGTCTCCGAATCTTGTAGGTTCAACCGTAGCAGTTGTTGGGTCTTTGTCGACCCAAGTCATGATTCATGTGTCTACTACACTTAAGAAAAGAAAAACAATTTTAAGTTGTATTCAACAAAAATTGCGTTACTGATTGTTCCTTTTCTTGATAATGAGTTTTTCTTTTCGAATTGGTGTGTACTTGTATACCCAAACTACGAATAAATGAATATAATGGAGGTTATTGAACTTTTTTTTTTTTTTTTTTTCGACGTTTTGATGTTCTTAGTGATGATGTCTTATTTATTTATTGTGGTTAAGACATAAGAATTGAGATGATGCATGGTGGAATAATCTTAAAACATGTCAAACATGACAATCAGATACTACTTGACTATTGGGATATATACAAGTTTATATGGTTTTATGTCTGATACCAAAAGTTTGAGTGGTTGTAAATCATCATCTCTAGCGATATTCAAATTTATTGTAAATTTTCTGTATTTTAATGGTTTTGTGTTATTAGGATACAACTTGTTTTGATTATCTATTTGCTTAAAAGTTGGCTGTATAAACTGTAATTTAATTAGTGGACCAATTTTTTAAACAAGAGACTAATTAGAACAACACATAAACTACTTTCCAATGAATTGAACAATATATACAACTCATTAACAAAGTTGATCATTTCGTGGAAAACTTTTTGGTAGGCAGGGGACTTCTTTCAAAAAGAATACGATTAGTTAACTTAATTTTTTCAATAAGCCCAAATGAGTTTTAGGACTAAAACGAAAGAAACTTCCAAAAAAATTAAGCAGAATATTTGAATTGTGGGTTTTCCATTTTTGAATTAACCGGAATTTTGTTTTAAATTTAATTAGGGTAAATCCGCAAGACATCACGCATCTCTCAATTCCTGTTTAGTTTCCGTACTTGGATATATCTCTCTGCAAAATTAACCAACAGAGAAAATTCAACAACCGTTACGAAGATCTCTGACGAAAACTCCGATCCATGTCGAGAGAGAGGATCAAACGAGAGTTACCTCCCGTTCAAGAGGTACTTACTCGGATCTGCTTTCCTTTCTTCCCAATTTTCGATTCACTCGCGATAGAATCTCTCTCGAATTCTTCCAGATTTGGTTAACTTTTCACTCGGATTCGCTCTCTGTTCTATTACCTTTTCGACTCTTATCATCAGCATTCGGTGAGGGAGATAACATAGATCCTTGAATTTCATGTGTTTCTTATAGCATATTGATAAATTGCGGAAAGTGGTAGAGGAAGGCAATTACTATGGAGCGTTGCAGATGTATAAATCTATCAGTGCAAGGTTCGTAGCTCCTCTTTAGCTCGATTCCTTAATAACCCAATTATCCTTTGCTTATTTACTCGATTCTACATTGACCTTTTTGGATTCTGGTGATTAGTTGAAAATTGGTAGATTATTGTTCTTCTTATTTGGTTCATAGATATTTAAATGACGAATGAATTGATAACACATTAGCCTTTTGCTCGCAGATATGTTACGGCTCAGAGATTCTCTGAAGCTCTTGACATCCTTTTTTCAGGGGCATGCATTGAGCTAGAGCATGGCCTGGTTTGTTCGCTTTCCTTCTTTTGTTATTACATATCTCTATTGATGATATAGGCTCTACTTGTAACCTGGAATCACATGTAACCACAAAGTTTAATAACAAAGGAAAAATCTGTATTTTATCATCTTTCAGTTTTGTAGAGGAAATTTCTTATTAAAACAAAAATTCCTCAGGTGAATTGTGGGGCGGACCTTGCTCTTTTGTTTGTCGACACACTAGTTAAAGCCAAGTCACCTTGCAATGATGAAACTCTTGGTTAGTCCAGACCATCTATAATTTGCTAGAACCCATCATTCTACTTCTTCTTTTTTATAATACTGATATATTTGTGTCAGATCGTATCAGGTGTATGTACAAATTATTTCCTCGGGTTCCTGTACCACCTCATTTGGTAGATGTGAGCGATGATGAAGATGTCCAAAATCTTCAAGAATCTCTCGGGGAAGCCAGGTCACGTGTAGAAAACTTGACTTCGTTCATGAGAGTTGCTATAAAGTAAGCCAGAGCATGCATGTGTATTATTTCGTTTATTCAACTGGAACTGTCCATATTTTCATGTATCAAACTTTTTAAAGTTAAAATAGAGGTAGTTATTTCAGATTACTGTTTATGTCTTTGTTTTAGATGGTCTGCAGAGTTTGGAGGCCCAAGTACTGGATATCCCGAGTTGCATGCTATGCTGGCCGATTATCTCTATACTGAGTGTCCTGAACTTGTAATCCCCTTGTAGCCATTTGGTTATAAAGTTATAGATTTCATCTCTCTTTGCTAATTGATTTTTATTACATTTCTGCCAGGACATGGTTCGAATATCACGACATTTTGTTAGAGCTGAGGACCCCGAGAAGTTTGCGTCTATGCTGATCAACTTTATGGGAAGGGTCAGTCTCTTCGTTTCAAATCGTCTTTATATTTCTATTATTTTTAAGTTTTAGTGTAGAGAAACTTTTGAACTGGGATAGAAATTCAAGAAATGTCTGGATTTCAATTAGACCACTCTTGGCTAAATCTATGTGTTTTATTACTTGAATACTTATTTGCAGTGTTATCCGGGTGAAGATGACCTCGGCATTGCACGGGCAGTTCTCATGTAAGTTCATGCTTTATAACCGGATAGAGAGAGAGCAGAGTTTGAGGGGGAACTAAAGAGAGTGGATTGATATTTTTTTTTGTTGTTGTTGCATTTTAGGTACTTATCTATGGGGAACATGAAAGATGCAAATTTTATGATGGATGAAATTAAGAGACAAGCCGAGACAAAAAATCCCGAGCTTTCAGAATCAGACCTTATCCAATTTATCTCATATCTTCTGGAAACGTTAGTTGCCCTCTTAGATCGCCTTCTTCTTTTCAGTCTTCTCTTGTTACCTAAAAAACTTTGATATCCGATACAGGTTGCAGAGGGATGCATTGCCTCTTTTCAATATGTTAAGAGTAAAATTTAAGTCCAGCATAGATAGAGAACCGCTGCTTAACGAGGTATACAAGATCGGTCTCTGCGTTTTTCTATTGTTATTTATCCGATATGTTTTTCTCTTTCGCCACTGACTAAACTCGGGAAATTGTGTTATTTTGTGAAGTTGCTGGACGAGATTGCAGAGAGGTTTTACGGGGTGCAGCGTAAGAATCCTTTGCAAGGAATGTTTGGAGACATCTTCAAGGTAAATAAAAGCATATACATACATGATATATCTCATATCTTGAAGTTATTACAATGCTTAACCGTCAAAACTCTCTTTGTTCTGTGTAGATGATGGGCTGAGGAAGGAGATAGAAGAAGCAAGAATACCCGCTTTTTTTTCTTTCCCATTTTGATTTGTATTTGGCAATGTTCTAATAATGGATAGCTCTGGAGAATTCCCCAGGTTATAATTTGTTCTCTTTTCCTCAAGTGGATAAGAGTTTTGCTCTTGTAACATTTTACATTTGTTTGTGTTTAGACTCTTTACTATATTTTATGGGTAAATGAAAAATAAGCTTCAATTGTCACTACCATTTGTCAAGAAAAAAACAGAGAAAGACGAATCTGTGAAACAAAACATAAGCAGTGTTTTGATTTGTCACTAATTCAGTCAAAAGGTTACAGTCAACCACAAACTAAGTGTGTTTTGACAATCTTACCAACGTTGCCTAGAAGAAGAGAGAAGAAATGACATTGAAGCATCACAGACAAGAACCAGTCCTCGTCACCTTTAACTAAACCGTCATTTTCTGGAAATGGGTCTTCAACATCCAATGGATTAAATTCCAAGTTGTCAAATCAAATAGCGGTGTAAGCACTCGAACTCTCCTTGTTGCCTCGTGTGTGCTGAAACAGGAAGCCGAAACTAAAACCAATTCATACTAAATCCAGTTTCACTTTGGTTACTATTTCTGACACCTGATTTGGCCGGTTGAATCCGAGATTAGACAAGATCTCCATGTCTTGAGGACAAAGAACGTTGCGGTTTCTAGAGATTATACTGAAGACAGAGAACCATCTCTGAGTGTTCCACCAATAGGTTAGCCAAGGAATGTAGTGAGCGACCCTAAGTGCCCACCATTTGCCTGACAAAGCTTCTTTTGACATGTTCACCGGTAAGCTTCTTTTGACAATACTACGGCTAACGAAACCAGTAGAACCGTTTTCACAACTCCTGCGAAAAGCTAACGAATCAATGTTGTAGTAGAAGAAACAGAGAATAAAACAGAGGTTTTTTTACCATAAGAAGATCTTTGTTCAGTGGCTGAAGCTGCAGATACATCTCCGGACATTTTCTCTTTGTCAAGAAAATTTTTTTCCTGGAGAAAATTGTTCGACTCGGAGAAACAAAGTTTTGAGATTCCTTAAGGTAGACCAAAAGCCTTGGCTGTCTCTTCAGAGTAGAAGAAATGTACATATTTTAAATTCCGTCGCAAAAGAAAAAATATGATAAATTAAATTCTGTTAAATTTATAAGATAGATTCTTTTTAGCATTCTCGAAGGAAGCCGTAAAGAGGCAGCTAATCAGGTATTTACAAAACTGATTTACCCATACTAAATGTTAACAGTAGTGTATTATTTTTTTTTTTAAGAAATATAGTTTAGTGCATTAATTATAATATAACGGCTACATTAAAGAAAAAAGTGGAACGTTAATAATTAGACCGTTGGGGATACACAGGAAGCCGAAGCTTTATAAATACAGAGAGAATTTGAGAATCTAGGGCGTCTTGTTTTCTTCTTCATCGTTATTGTTCCCAAAACCCATTCCACCGTAACGGCACACGACGACGATTCGAGCTTCTCTGTCTTTCCTGGTCTTTGAAATTTTCCTTCTTTCTCTGTGTCGGAAAATGCGCACGTTAGCAAGAGAGAGAGAGAGAGAAGAAAACAGGTGTGCTTGGTGGTCTTAGCTTTAATTTCTGGGTTCTGAAACATGGAGAATCATGGTTCGTGTGCTTTGATTGATGACTGATTGTGGTTCTAATGGTCGGAAAAGGTGCAACGGCCAAAGGAAGCGCGTACGGTAAAGAAAGAGTGGAGGAGAGGAGAGGCTCAGCCGGAAGGTAAGGTTAGTCTTGTCTTATTACAGTTAATGTGCTAAATTGAAACCATTTAGGGGAAGCTTTTTATATTGTTGGATTAATCAAGAGAATTTGAGTGTTTAAATGTGCATAATCGTGAAAGCAGATCAGACATGGACATCCTATCAAAATTAAATTTTTGATCGTTAGAGGTGTCACAAGTTTCATTTGTCTTTTCACTGTTCTGTCTGTTGCAACACTCAAGTTTTTTCGATTAATTTGACAATTAGAGTTCTCCCCCAACTCTCACCAGTTAGATAAAGTTTTACTTTACTCATTCTCATGCTTTTGTTTAAAGGGAGGCAATGCTGTACCTGAAGTCGCTGCTGCAAGAGTTGATTTCGGAACAGCAGGTTAGCTTCGACACCGTTTTACATGACAAGACATTGAATTTGTATATTGTGGTTATGTTGATAAGATACTGGGTCGGGCAATTTCTTTCCTCGTCTTAAAGAGATGGTGATAAGATTCTCTCGACACTTTCTATTGGGGAAGAAAGTGCAAATGTTTCTGTAGATTCAAAGCCTCCCGCCACGTTAGAGTCTTTGTACTTGTACTATTTAAGACAACGTGAGATTTGTGAATCCACGAACAGAAAATGTAGTATTACAGAACTATCAAGAATCTCGGACATTAGTTGAAGAAGAGAAGCAAGTACAGAGTCTTGACATGGTTGTGGCTTTAAGCAAGTTGGACTGTGCTGCGTCAAGCAATGAGTCAGCTTCAAGGGCTTTCTCGAAACAGAATTGAGCTTCTTCCCATCTACGTTCAGCCACAAACACGAGTCCAAGGTTGTTGTACGCAGGTGCATACCCCGGTTTGAGATCCAGAGCCTTCGAGAACATTGCTTTGGAGAGTTCATACTGCTTTTTCTGTCTATAGAGGTTTCCGAGGTTAGAGAATGTCGCATGAGCTTGGTCCTCAGTTGACACAGCCAAGGCTCGCTTGTATACTTCCTCGGCTTCTGATTGTTCGTCTGATAACTGCAACGAGATACCTAGAGCCAACACATGAACTTTCCATAAGAGCTATGCAATGAACTTGAGATAGTGAAAACTCCACTTTTCTTCTCACGCTTAGAGCAATTAGATTAATCTGCAAGCATTGATTTGAAGAGGGAGTTACCGAGATTTGACCACGCATAGCTACATTCTCTAGAACGACCAACTGCTGCCTTGAGGTATTTTTGGGAGAGTTTATATTGTTGAGAACAGAGACTGTGAAGACCAAGCTGATGCCACCGGACAGCATCTTCAGGATCCTCTGTTACTGCCTATGGTGAATAGAAAGAGGACAAGTGCCCACGACTTTTTTAAGGAATCAGTCTTTTTCTCAAATACTCAACCCAATCAGTTATAATCTGAATGCAACATCTGAAACCTAACTTCATGAGCATCTAAACACAGAAACGGCATACCTGCTTTAAGCTGTACACAGCTCGCTCTTCCATCTCTGTCAATTGATTTCGGTCAGTAACAAAAGCAGCTGCAATTTCATGCTGTGCCTTGTGAGCCATGGCAAGCCCTGCCCAAGCAATCGGAGGGTCAATTGGAACAGAATCTCCTTCTCTTATCACTGAAGCCATCTCGTTGCCAGCCCATGAAAGCTGTTCGCTTGCATCCTGAGACCTTTCAGCATCTTTGATTCGTTGGACAGCAACAGCAAATCTAGTAGCCATACAGTTGGGATCAAGTTTGGCTGCCTGAAGATAAAACAGGGTATTTCAGTGAGCCGTGGCCAAGACTGCAGTTTAAGCTAGAGAGTTTACAGCCAGAATCTTAATATCACACAACCAGGGTTGCCTTTTGAACAGCCAGCGCAAAGATAAAATGGCTCATTTAGACAGGGTATGGCTAAGCTACAAAAGTCTCTTCCTCATTTGGATCATGCCTAGTTGAATCTAGGACAGCTTTAATAGAGACCAAACATGCACACACAACCACAGGCAAAATGTTTGCTAATCACGAGAATATTCAAACCAAGGTTATTCATATAGACGTTGATATGACCAACCCATTCAGGGTAACGAGGTCCACCCTAAATCTCCAAAGTAAACATATGAAGAAAGGGAAGGGTTTGTAGGACTCCTGTACTTCTTTTGCATTACTTTCTCCGAGTACCAAAAATGAAAGGAAAGTCAAGTCAAACAATGAACAGCCTTCTGTCCAAGATAAGGAAAACAATGAACAACCTCAAAACAAAGAAGTGAGCCAAGAGCACCTTCTCCAAACATTTGCTAGAACTTCTGTGATCACCCATCATATAATATGAATTAGCAAGATTCACCCATGCATGGGCTGACTTTGGATCTGCTCTTAGTGCAGCCAAGAGACATTCCTTTGCGACATTCATAGGTGCCTTCTGGTCTTCAGAAGCACCAGGACCACCATTAGCTCCGGCACCTGACAACAATTGAAAAAACCTTCATAGGTTACTAGTGACATCTATACCTTTCCCTCTATTTTTGCATGTGTACTTTGCTTAAGCACGAAACAATTTAGAGGTTTCTTTAGTTAGAAACAAACCAGCGACAGTTGAACTGTATTTGCAGAGAAGTTCGGCAGCATAATTAATCAAAGCAGCAGGGTGATTTTGGTCTCTCAGTACCAAATCTTGGAAACATTTTGCTGAAAGCTCCAAATCTCCGCTGGACGACTTGTTAATTAGAGAGAAGTATCACAATAATAGTTAAGACAAGTGAAGAAAGAAAATTACTTACCTTTGAAGATAAGCAACTCCAAGGTTTGTAAGGCAATCATAATTGTCAGGAACAAGAGCCAACAAAGATGACAAAACCGATATGGCACTCTATAAATCATACCAAACAGAACTATATTACAAAAGAGATCAAATTGGTAATCTGAAACACCAACATGATAAAGAATTTTACCATCAAACAACCAGCTTTCAGAAGCATTAAGCCAAGGGTATTCCACACAGCTGCCTGTCTAACATCTAACTTCATAGAATCCTTTAATTTTGAAAGAATTTCTTCAAGCTCCTCTCCCTCAATCTCTTTAACAGAGTCATTACCCGCAAAACCATCCAAAAGAAGACACTACAATGTTTTTAAAGTGGACAATGTTAGAAAGTTCGTGTGAATTCTCAATCAAATAAGGAGCTCGCTAATACAAGAGGTGAACGTAAAGTTTGATTCAGACACAAAGATCATCACCTGTCCATGGTGAATTTGAACTAACAAGAGAAGTTCTGGCCGAGCAATTTCTGGCTCACAACCCAGTAAGATCTCTTCAGCCTTCTCATACTCTGGTATTGCCTACAAACTTCTAGCAGTTAAACTCAATGAGATAATAAGCATTCTAAGACATGTCAGTGCAGCCTCAGCTCAAGACTACCTTTTGAGATTGGCCCAATCGTTGGAACATTAGACCAAGAATAAAATGGGCATGAGCATTTTTGGGCATCTTCCTTGCAACATGAATCAAACCCTATAAGCAGAGAAGTATTATCAGAATAATTAAGAGCATCATCATGATGAAACATTAGACCAGTAAGCAACTGGAATGATAATTACGAAATTAAGAGCACTATCATCATTCTTTCTCAATGTTTAATGAAAAATGCAATGTTCTATGAAAGCCTAGTCCCATCTAAGTCTTAAATGTTAATTGCCTCAATATAGTTTTAATGACCGGCTTATTTCTAGAAAGTGATGGAACATTTCGGCGGAAGGAAAAAACATGTGAAATTAAAAATAATACTAAGGGTATTCTGATCCCAAAGGTCATCCGGAATACCCAGATCTTGACAAACGAGCTAGCACACTTACTAAATACTACGAGTCAATAAACTCACCATTTTGAGGTTACTGATTTTTTCTTCCCTGGATGCAGGGACCCCTTGACTAGCCTGATCACCATCTGCATCAACTCCACAATCAGAGGAAGCCTCTATCTTACTTCTCGAGCGGCATTTCACCACCTTGCTGATCTTTTTGGCTTCTACTTCCCCTGGTTCCACCTCCTTGCATGTTAATAAACCTCCATCTTGATTGCTTTCCTCGTTAGTCGACCTAAAAAAGCACAAAGAAAAATATTCATCTGTGTTAAAGCTTGACATGATTGTACAGGAAGGTAGGAACCATGAAGAATTAATCTTTCCGCAACAAAGCTTCTCCTAACTCGAGGTAGAAAGAATGAAACCCTACTTGTCAAAAGTTTCCCCCATTATAGAACCAGAGTCATACTGAACGATATCTTAAGTCTCCGTTTCTAACGTATACTACTACTAGACTAGTATGTAGAAGCAGAAATGGATACCTAGCGATGGGAAGAGTAGGGATTTGAATCGAAGAGTCAAGATCGTCAGTCTCAGGAGGGTTGAAATTGAGGTCAGCTAAGACTACAAGCTTTGGAGGTAGAGCAGGTCTGTCTATGGCGGCAGCAGAAGAAGATGCAGGAGAATTAACGGTCATGGGTTCGTATTTGACGGCGATCTTCTCCGGCAGGTCCATCGGTGTTCTGAGTGCGGTGAGGAAAAAAAAAGACGGACGACGCAAAAATACTTGACAAAGCTGTTTGGCAACAATGATTGGACTGTCCTTCCTTCGGCTGCGATATATTAATAAGAGTTAATTATTGTACTGAATTGTTCACATTTTTGTTCAATGTTTTTTTTTGTTTCTTATATACAAATTGTTCAATGAATTTTTTGGTAATTCAATTTCTACTTTATCTGAAAAAAAAATTGACTTCTTTTATTGGCTATGAGTTGATATATAGTTATATAACAAACTAACAGTGCTAAAATCTGATAACTTTTTTCGCCGGAGTCAATTTTCTTGTAGCAACGTTATCGTCCACGCCAAACAAGAACGAGGATAGACTTTTACAATGTAACAAAAATCCATCAGAAATTAGAACACACAAAAAACATTATCGGTACAAAAACACAATAACATGAAAACTATAAACATCTCAAGTTTATCTACCAACCAAATTCACACATAACATTACCATATATATAAAGAAAGTGAGGAAAGTATAGTAAGCTAACACAAACATAAGTAACTGATAGAGAATCAGTCATCATCATCACTCTCACTCTCACTCATTACTGAGTTGCAGAAAACCTAAACTCAGGAAGGATCCAGCCATTGTCCATGGCATGACCAACATACAACTCAAACTTTTCTTTCGCGTTTGGTATATCAAGCGACAAGTCATCGAGGCTGTCTTTAACTCGACCAAACCCTTTTGTCATTTGGTTAGTTGTAATCAATCCTTCACCAAAACACTCCTCAAGCAGATTCAGCAACCGATCATTCTTCTTCTCCATTGCCATCACCAAAGCTTTCTTCACTACTTCGTGGTTAAAAAACGGCATTCCTAGATCACGGATACATTGGCAAGCTTCTGATGTTACTCCTCCTGTTTCGTATTCTTCTAGAAGTTTCAAGATTTTGTCCTTTGCATCTTCCACTATCCAGCCGCTTCCACCGCCCCAGCTTCTCAAGAGTCTTTCCCCTGCATGTCGGGCAGAGATAAGAGACCGGGCTGAGCGGACTGTTTCAGTTCCGGTCGATTTTGGAGGTAGCTTGATTGAGATCTCTTCGAGGTTAAGTGGAGCTAAGACGTCGTCAATCACAGCTCTAGCTAAAAACAGAGCAAGTTCATTTGATGCGTCCATGATGTCTAAAGCTGTGTCTTCTGCGGATTCGAGAAGCATGATGAAACCGTTTATGAAGTCTTCGGTTGAGAATAACTCCATGTGAAGAGAAGAGAGAAGAACCGAAGCCATTTCCTTTTCTCTGTTTTTCCTGTCTAGGGCAAGAGTTATGAGCTTCTTCAGAAACACCGGGTTATATTCAGGTGTCGCTAAATCTTCAAGACTACGGATTAGCTCAGGAATGTCATCTGATAGGAAATATTCCTGAATTATGTTTACTGTATCCTTCTTGTACCGACTTAGCTTTTCGTCTTGAATTGATATCCCTCCATCTCGATCAGAGGTTACCTTAAATGAATCATCGAGCCAGCCTCCAGAGATAGCCTTGGGAACTATTGAATCAAACAGCTTTTTGGCAGATGGGATATCTAGAGCAAGGTCATCGAGACTCTCTGCTACTCGGTAGAATCCCTTCACCATTTGACTCGAACTGATCAGACCTTCTTCAGCAGCTTCGTTCAACAGCTTTAGTATGAGTGACTCAGCTGTTTTAGATTCCATAGCCAGAACCAAAGCCCTCTTCACGACCTCGTGATGGAAAAACGAGACACCTAATTCTCTGATGCATCTACAGGCTTCATAAGTGTCTCCATTTCCTAAGTATTCCTTCAAGATTTCAGATATCTTTTTCTTTGTTTCTTCTACTGTAGTGTGAGTACTACCTCCCCATTTTCTCTCCACTAGTTCTGCGTGGTGAGGAGCTGAGAGATAGGTCTTTTCTGCAGTTACGATCACCTGAAACCCTTTAGAAGATTCTGGAAGATTCTTCTTAGCTCTAGCCACAAAAGCTGGAGGGAGAATTTCGTCAACGATGGCCCGAGCAATAAACAATGCAAGGACATTAACAGCATCAAGTATGTCCAATGCAAGATCATCAACAGATCTGAGAAGCCTAATAAACCCATCCCTAATTTGATCAGGTAAAATGACATCAGCATACAACGCAGAGAGTAACACCGAAGCCATTTCCTTCTCCTTATCGTGCCTGTCCATGGCCATAGAGACAATTCGCTTGGTGAAGTAAGGATGATATTCACTCGAACCAAGTTCCCTGAGGTCAGATGCCGCCACTTTCACATCTCCAGTGCTAAAGTATTCCTCAATGATGGAAACTACAGCCTTTTTGTAATCATCCAACGGGTCTGATACAGGTGAATCAACAAGTCCATCATATGCGTCCTGTTAAATCGAGTGTATGAATCACAAGTAAGCATGTGAATCAATCTACTAGTAAAGAATAGACTCAGCTGATGCTAAACGCAATGCAATACCTAAACAATCAAGAAAGTAGCACATACCTCTCCACTATCGTAATTGGGATCATTTTTATCGATACAGCAGTCACCATCGGTGTCAAGTAGCTTTCCCCAAGTTCCCTTTCCACCAGCACCATCTGCAGGTATCATTGCCACATAGGTAAACCATATCACCTACACACCTGAACTCTTTTATTGAAAACTAATATCTAGAAACTGCTTTCATTCGAGCGAATTTGAAAAGGAACTGATAAAATATTCATCTCACTCACTACTAAAATACAGAAAAGGAATTGACATATCCGTAACAGGGATTTACGAAGGGTGTGTCAAGAATCAAGCACAAAAGGTTCAAAAAGTTTAAAAGTTTTTTTACCCTTCTTGACACGGATATGCTTCCCTGAGTGAGTCCGACGCACATGCCTAAATGGAATCCCAGCTACTGGTCCTTTCCCACCAGTGGGAGATTTTATGTTCAAATCAGCATACACAATAGGAGCATGAGATTTTGGCGACGATGACAAATTTTCAGCATTCTGAGTTGCTATTTCCAGTTTTTTCCACTGTCCGTCAGTCAGAATTCCTTCACCCGATGCCATCTAAAACAATCAAACAATCACTAACTTATATATATCAAAGACACAAAGAGGAGAAAAATTGATCCCAACATCCCTAATAATGATCATCAACAAGATAAGCTTGTATCCTAACAAAATTTCCACTTCGGCGTTGTTTACACTGTGAAGCACAAGGACACACACGCACACGTGATTTTTCCGAGACTCTTTTCGAAACACCTTTACACCCACAAAATCGATTGAATTAAACAAACAACCCAAAGACATATGCAGCTATAGGAAAAAAACGAAAAAGGAAAAAGAAAGCTTACCTGTGATCGCACGAATCCAATTCTAAATCGTGAAACAAAGTCGTCTTCTCTGCTTGGCTCGGATCTCGAGCCAAGACAGGAAAGAAAATGGATCGGATCTCCAGCACCGTGAAAACGACCGGAAAGTATCAACGTCGAGTAACAACGATGTAGATAACGATCACACCACAGAGAATCACAAAGATTCAAAAGTCACCGATTCCAGACACCGACGAGAGAGAGAGGAAATGGATGAGGATCACCAAAAAAATAAAAAGTTAAGTGGATGATTATATATGATCGTACACGTCATCAAATAAATACGTGCAGGGCTTTAGTTTTTTTTTTTTTTTTTTTTTTTAAAAAAAAACGGATGCAGCAAGATGGGCCGTATCGCAAGCTCGGCCCATTTAGTTTGATATTTTGGGCTGAATTAATCAAATAATTAAATTAAAGGTATAAAGGTTGTATGGAAATGACTAGATCATGTTTATATTTTTGAAACTATTATAAAGTGCCTCCGGAAGTGTTAATCCATGCATTATCAAAAGCATCAATTTGGCTTCATTGTATCTCAAGTCTCAACTCTCAAGTTTAAGTGTCAAGTGAACCACACCTACGGGCTACGGCCAACTTCTATGTGCGCATCTTTGCAATGCTGCACGGATGGATCTTGGAGCTCAACAGCGAACTTTAAGCGGAGAAGGATAAGCATAAGTAACTGAGATATAGATCAACGTGTAAGCACTTCATCCTTGGATTGGTTTACCAGTCTTCTTAATATACAATTATTATGCTTCTTTTTTCTTTGTTAAAGGATATTACAATTATTATGCATGCTGACAAAAAAGTATATGGATATCGTATTTTATAATTTGTGAATCTAATCCGATTTGATGGTTATGATTTAACAAATCAACATTATTTTTATTTTGTTATTTTAGTGGATGTACTATGTGCATTTGATTTTTTTTTTTTTTTTTTTGAACACTGATGATGAGAAGAAGTTGCCAAGTAGTTTTCAAGCAAAACCGGTCACATGCCTTTTGTCTGAATTAAGTCTCTCTTTTTCTGATCCGACGGTTCCCGTTATATCTACCACCTTGAATCTAGCGACTCTGATTGCTTTTAGAAATGTCAATTTTCTCCTTTTTCTTGTTTTTTCTAATACATTTCAATTTTCGCCAAAAAAAACAAATTATTGAAAGTTAAATAATTTCATAAGGATAATAATACTCTATGGTAACATGTTTACAGGGTTGAATGCGATCAATTATTAGTATTCTATGATTTTGTAAAGAGTGGTGAAAAATGGATATATAGATTATATATAGAGTTCTCCTTTTTCAGCGTTGAGAATATTATGACAGAGAACTTTCTCAGTTCTCGAGTTTCGTCACGAGAACATAATGATTTAATTATCGAATATATGGTCGTTGATAATGCTATCAATGTCCAAATTTTTCTAAATATATAGTATATTGTATTATTTTTCAGTGTTGAAAACGCCAAAAACATTTAACCATTATTTGTTTTCTGCAATTTATGTAGTAAAATAGACAAATCGTGCTAACATCTATATAATGCTTTGTTGCTAAGAGTCACAAAAATCACTAGACTAAAATCCTGATTTTTTTTTTATCGTAGTTGATGCTAAAAATGTGAAAAGGAGACATTCATCAGCATAACTATAGCAAAATAGAAATTCATCATCAACGTACATATGTGGCTATAGCAAAATAAAATGTCGGTGAGACGTACAATTGTATATGTTGATAAAGTTTTCGAAAATGTAATATTATTGAAAGTGTGGAGGATATATATAGAGTGATGCATGTGCATTTAATTGTCAACACATTTTATACCAACCAAAATTTCAACAAAAGGTCTATGAATATACTATTTGAAAAAAGTGATATAAAATTATGAAAATTATAAAGCGTAATTTATTGAAAGATTGGACTCGAGCACATGGTTCGGTGGTCCCAAAATCAAACCTCTATGGGCCAGTGTCGGTTCAGTTCCTCTTGTTCTATTGTTTTTGGTGGGACTGTTCTCTTATTCTTTTTCCTCCAAACAATGCATTGTTGGGACACCAAAAGAAAATAATTTCTAAGTAAGGTAATAACTAATAACTGACACTCGCAACTAAAATTATCAAAGAACTCTCAGTGTATCAAATATCTTATTCTTACAACTAAGATACTTTTATTTATCAAATGGCATGTACATTGCTAGTGATACAATTTTATCGAAAAACGTACATGCTCCAAAAGAGAGAATATGTATTGCAAAATTTTAGGCTATCAATAGTAAATTCATCCGCTAAAGTAGTCATAAATGTACAAAATTAAACCGTATATATTACTAAAGTACACTAACACAGTGTTGACTTTTTGGGCACCCTACTTAGTGTTCACCAACATTCATCTTTAAGTTCGTTGAGATTTAATTACGAGTTCTGTTTTTTCTCTTTAAGCCACGTGACTCATTGCTCAGTATTTAAAATTACCCTGAATGTTGAATATTGAATGTTATTGGTTCAAGCGGTTTTATTTTAATTGTTAGCATGGTTGAGATTACAATGATGACTGATTCATCGGAGTGGAAACTATAATATGTGGAATGCATGTGAGAGTAGGTTTGACTTTCAGGATTGGAATTTTGAAACTTTATTCATTTCAAAATAATGCGTTCAGATTCAAAAGATTAGTTAGTCTGAGCGGACCTGTCTAAATTGATTTTCTGGTTTGGTTTTGGTTCATTTTTTATGGTTTATTGATACATATAGAAATCAAACACGTCAGTCCATATACTGTAGGCTGTAGCTTGATCAGGATTTAATATTTTAACAACGCATTCCATCATTTTTTTTTTTTGCTTAATTGTTTTTTTGTTGAAATTTAGATCAGTCCATAATGAGGACTATATGATATAGGTTGATTTCCATTCTCACACACCCAAAGTTATTTCATAGAAAAAAAGGAAGATAAAAACTAAGACAAAGTGGGTCCAATTAACATCAAGTTGCATGCGCATTAAACCACCCTAAGTGTTCATATGCTATATAGTCTATACTTTGCTTTGTCTTTCTCCCTTCACTCACATGTTTCGTCCTAAACCTTAAACTTTATCAACAGTAAGAAGCCAAGAACACAATGCTCAATTCTTCACATGTATCCTTCACACTTATCTTTCTGTACTGCATTTTCTTCTCTGCCCTCGCTTCGTCTTTGCTTGTTTCCGACCCCGAGCTTGTAGTCGAGGAAGTACACAGGTATCGTAACACAAATTTACAATCTTTATGGTAAAATTGTTTGTATACCGAAAATTTGTTTCCAAGTTATTTCCATGCGAGGGTAATTTTGTCATTTTTATCTTATCTTACACCGACTTGTTAATTTTGCTGCATTAGTAGTTATGACTCATGAGTACACTTAACGACATCAAGAATGTGGATGTTTTTCTTCGTTTTCTGTTTCTAACATAAATAGCGGATGTTGATTAATATTTTAGGAAAATAAACGAGTCTATATCAAGAAGGAAGCTAGGGTTCTTCTCATGTGGGACCGGTAATCCAATCGACGATTGTTGGCGATGCGACAAGGATTGGGAGAAAAACCGAAAACAGTTAGCCGATTGCGGAATAGGTTTTGGAAAAAACGCAATTGGGGGCCGTGACGGCGAAATCTACGTGGTCACGGATCCAGGTAACGACGATCCGGTAAACCCTAAACCCGGAACACTAAGATATGCAGTAATTCAAGATGAACCGCTCTGGATCATATTTAACCGTGACATGACGATTCAACTCAAAGAAGAGCTCATAATGAATTCTTTCAAAACCCTAGACGGACGAGGAGCCTCCGTACACATCTCCGGTGGGCCATGTATAACCATACAGTATGTAACAAACATCATCATTCACGGTTTACACATACATGATTGTAAGCAAGGAGGGAATACTTACGTACGAGATTCTCCAGAGCACTACGGGTATAGAACGGTATCGGACGGTGACGGTGTGTCCATCTTCGGTGGGAGCCACGTGTGGGTTGATCATTGCTCGCTCTCGAATTGCAACGACGGGTTGATTGATGCGATCCGTGGATCAACGGCTATAACGATCTCTAATAATTACTTGACGCATCACAATAAGGTTATGTTATTGGGGCATAGTGACACGTATAAACAAGACAAGAATATGCAAGTCACTATCGCTTTTAACCATTTTGGAGAAGGCCTCGTCCAAAGAATGCCAAGGTATTCAAAATTCTTTTAATATGTTTTTTATCAAAAAAAAAAAAAAAACTATTATTAGTAATACCTATATTTGTGGATATATGTGGCACAAACTATAAAAAAAAAAAGAGTCAAGTATATTGTCGGTTGGACAAACTCTTCAAAGAAAAAAGCAAAAGCAAAAATACAACAACTGCATTAAACTTTTAAGTAGAACATGAAAATTAATTTTAGCAAACTAATGAAAAAATTATGTATATGATAAATATATAGGTGTCGCCATGGATATTTCCATGTGGTGAACAATGACTATACACATTGGGAAATGTATGCGATTGGAGGAAGTGCCAATCCTACCATCAACTCTCAAGGCAACCGTTTTCTTGCTCCTGATGACTCTTTTAGCAAAGAGGTACTCCAGTTTTTTTTTTTTTTTTTTTTCAATTATAACGAAGTACTATGTACCATTAATGTCATTTGATTTCATTCAAAGTTCTAAGATTATAACCTTATGTTTTGGGGAAAAAAATAAGGTAACAAAGCACGAGGATGCGCCCGAAAGCGAATGGAGTCATTGGAATTGGAGATCCGAAGGAGATCTAATGCTTAATGGCGCATTCTTTACATTTTCTGGCGCTGGACCAACTAAATCGTCAAGCTATTCGAAAGCCTCGAGCTTAGCCGCTAGACCATCCTCTCATGTTGGTGAGATAACTATAGCCTCGGGTGCACTCAGCTGCAAAAAGGGCTCCCACTGCTGATCATAGCCCCACCAGCGTGTATGTGTGCGTGTGTGTGTATATATATATCATATAATATAATGAAACCAACACTTGAAAGCTAGCTAAATATGTACTAATAATCTTGATGGAAAAGTGAACAAGTGTTGATTACATATTATTTGGTCGTTGTGTCGGTTAGAGTTATTTCAGTCGGCAAAACTTACTACTATAACTCAACACACTTACTAAACAGACCGATATATTATTTTATCTTTAGTGTTGATACTTAAGAAGACTTGCTAATAAATTAATTTTAGAAACAAATAGTACATACACTATTTCACATATATTACCTGTTACATACAGTATTTGCTTTTCTGAGTATTAATATACCTATATATATCGAATCATTTGTCCATTAAGGAAAAAGTTATCATTTTTAGCATTCAGTCAGAACCGACTTAGTGGCGTATATTAAACAGCCCGTTGCAGCTAATATTCAACAGTATATAGAAGATGTGTCAAAAACAAACCCTGATGGATAAATTCGATTCGATGGACATGTTAAAAATAGTTCAAGTAACAAAAGAAAATACTAACCATATAACAGATATGCTCACGTAAAAAGAAAGCTATGTTCCGTTAATAAGTTTTCGAATCTATAAATAAGCACTTTTAATCCCATTCCACCATCACAATCATGATCAAACATTAAACACATATTGAATTGAGCGGAAAAAGAAAGTACATCAACGCAATTTGAAATGGATTCTCTACAATTTCAAACCATAATAGTAGTATTGGTCTCTATTATATCGTTTTCTGTCGTTGAAGCCGGAAATACTTCAGCGGTTTTCGCATTCGGAGATTCGATACTCGATACCGGCAACAACAATAATCTTCTGACTTCAACTAAAGTTAATTTCTATCCTTATGGAAGAGACTTTGTGACCCGAAGAGCCACGGGAAGATTTGGCAATGGAAGAATTCCTACAGATATGATTGGTATTTTTTTCTTCTAAAGAATATATATATATATGTTTTCACCATTTTTATTTTTGTTATTAAAAGTGAATTAAGCATTATGATTATGCATGCAGCCGAAGGTTTGGGAGTAAAGAACATTGTACCAGCTTATCGTAGTCCATTCCTTCAACCCAACGATATCTTAACCGGTGTTAGTTTTGCTTCTGGTGGTTCTGGTTTAGATTCTATGACCGCAAGAATTCAGGTAATTAAACTTAAAATTATTAATGTGATTTGAATTTTTCATCTAGCAATTATTTTGGGTACTAATTAAATTCATATTTATTATAACAAAATATTAGGGAGTAATCTGGGTACCAGACCAGTTAAACGACTTCAAAGCTTACATAGCAAAGCTAAACAGCATCACAGGAGATGAAGAGAAAATGAAATCAATCATCTCTAACGCAGTCTTTGTCATTTCCGCTGGAAATAACGATATTGCCATCACATATTTCTCAAATCCAGTAAGAAACACTCGATACACTATCTTCTCCTACACGAACATGTTGATTTCGTGGACTCAATCATTCATGAAGGTATACTAATTTTGACACTTAAATTTCCAAATTTACATAATTCAACTTAACTTTGATTTCTTTGTATTTTTTTTTTTTAAAAACAATATTGATATATAGGAGCTATATAATTTGGGAGCGAGAAAATTTGCGATAATGGGAACGTTACCATTGGGTTGCCTACCAGGAACAAGCAACACTCTTGGAGGGTTATGTCTAGAACCCGCAAACGCAGCCGCTAGACTCTTTAACGGGAAGCTAGCAAACGAAGTCAACAATCTCAATTCAATGCTCCCAGGCTCTCGCTCGATCTACATCGACATGTACAATCCTCTTCTTGAACTTGTCAAGAACCCTCTAAGATCAGGTAAGTGTTAATTTGTTTCTTTTGAATGCAATCATCAGTTTTCTTTTAAATCAAATTTTTTCACGATCATACAATTTTGGTTTCTTTTAGGATTCACCTCGCCGACTAGGCCTTGCTGTTGTGCTCCCGCGGCTCCGGTACCGTGCTTGGATGCATCTCGACATGTGTTTTGGGACATTGCGCACCCATCCGAGAAAGCTTATCAGACTATTATCCCTCCCATTATCCAACAAATCCAACAAAGCTTCGCTTGATTTCTGTGTCTTGGTCTCAACAATTATTCTTTTCTTTTTTTTTTTAACATCAAACTAACTTTTATTAATCAATGGAACAAGCCATGAAATCATTGTGAATTTCTGTGTCTTGGTCTCAACAATTTTTCTTTGCTTTTTTTTAATCAACATTCAACAACAATTATTCTATTTATGTGCATATACAAAAAATTGTAATTTCTTGTAAGTGTTAAATGTTGCTAATCTTATCTATGAATATATCTAACTTTTCCATATTCAATATTGTTTTCTCTATGTATTCAATCGTTGTTTCAAAGTGGTACTCCATGCCCTAAAAATATTTTCTTCAATTTTTGGGCCGTTTTGAAAGGTTTAAGCTCGTTTTCTTATGAGCTCACTTAAAGATCGTACACAGCTTTTGTAAAATTAAACAAAAATGTTGTCTAATCTTTAAGCCCACATATTTGTTTTTTGTTTTTTTTGACCAAGTGTAAAGACTATTTAAAGAGGCTAGCACTAAACTTCCCGCCACACTGAGAATTTGTGAGCAGCACAAGGATCTGTTAATAGGAGATTATAAATTCTCAACTTTAAGAAAGTGTTGTTGTCTTATTACTGAATTAAAAAGATAAAAAAATTCAAGGTTTTGGAAATATGGATTAAGAAAGTATTAGATTGTTTTTGAATGAAAAAGATAAAGTTTTATCTACAATCATACTAGACCGAGATAGATCAATTAGGTGTATTCCTGTACTAAATGCATATCACAAATCCGCTCTTCAGTTACTTTTTCCGGTTTGACCTCTTATACCTTCTCGCTGAGGAAACGGGCTCGTCCTTGATAGGCATTGGTAAGATGGTTCCTTCGCGTATACCATCCGAATCTGATGTCAACTTCTTTAGGGTTTTCTGGGCTTCAACGAAAACCTTTATATCTCTTATCTGTACAGATCCATTATTACCAGGTCAATCCTATCACTCGTTTAATGTTCAATGAGAGTATAGAAGAAGCTTACCTGTTCTTCAAGATCAATTATCATCTCGTCTTTTGATCCTAGCAATGCAGCTTCCCTGGACACACACCAAAAATCAATCAATCCTCTACACTATGGAAGATGATTGTTATGGTAAAATAGACAAGAGCAAACAAACATCTTGCACCTCTCTTCTATTTCCTTGGCCTTCTTCCGCCAAGTTTCCTGCTCTTTTATAAGTTTTCTGTTAACCTGAAACCCAATATTAATAGTTTCTCAGTGTATTCGGAAACCTGTCAAGAACGATCAAAAGAGAACAAGGCAGAGAGACTCTCACCTCAGTGATACCACTTTTTTCCTCTTCACATTTTTCAATCACTTTCTGAAGCTCCTGCATTTTGTTGACAACAGTCTGCTCAACTGCTTCTGCGATACTACTTTCCTGCTTGCTTCTCGCCTCAACAATCAGAGATTCATAGTACTGATGAAAGACATCACAATCATATTAAGTAATTGAGATCTCTTGCATATATATTCCATTAGGTGGCTACAACTTCATTCTCTTTTAAGCTTGTTCATATATAAATAACAAGAGACATAAATAAGCATCAGAAGAACCACTTGCCTGTCGCTGCGCCCTCAGCTGACTTGCAAGAAGGTCATTATACTCGCTTACAATCTGTTCCACAAAAACTTGGTCAACTAAGAAATCATAAACCACTGAGGCAAACTGATGACCTATGCAGGAAAAAATGATTAAGGGTGGTTAAAAATCATACTGAATCAAGTTTACTGTTGTAGATGGCTCCACTAATTCCCGTATCCTCACTAAACTCACAGAGACCACAGTCCCCTTCGTGTGACAGACAACGATTGTTCATCTCTACTGACTTTCCATCTATTTTTGAATGGTTTAACCGATGAACATAGCTGTCACCAACATAATCCCAGATTTGTTGTGTTCGCAAATCAAGAGAATAGCAGTGATGCGTTTCTTTCCAGTGCCTGATAGAATGCCCTTCCTTGTATCTACAATTGGAAAACATAATCCACTGTGAATGAAACTTTCACCTCTGAGGAAGATATAGATGTGGTTATAATTTCAGGTTATCTAAATCTTATTACAATGGAAACGCAAACCAAGCATTACCTTCCGCAACCTAAGAAGCCACAGACAAGGCAAGCCCATACGTTCTCTGTTTTTCCACAAACAGAACAGCTTAATATCTCATCTTGTTGTTGACACAATCGACAAACCTACAAACGAAATGAGCATGTGGTAAAACATGTGCAAGGTAATTGTTAAGAACTGGATGAATCAGATTCATTTTATGCCAGGCACATGCAAGCATTAAAAAAAAAAAGCTGGAAAGTATGGAACAAAATGTATTAGCTAAGGGAACACTGGCGATAAATGAACACAGCAGTTGCAACACCAACCCACCATATAAATTGAAAATGCACATAAAGGCATGAAGGAGAACGCACTCACCTGACAGGACAGATAAGTCCATTTTGAAGTGCAAGAACACTGAAACGAGTGATCACAAAGAGTGCTAAGTATACCACTGGTGTCAGGATCTAATCTTTCTGCATGAGTCGAATTCCCAATATTGATATTAAAAAAAGAGTAAAAAAGTAGTTAAATAATTCAAAGTGAAAATAACATGGGAACCGTCTTCTTTAGCACAACTCACCAAGACATATTGGGCAAGTAGGTAACTCGATAAATCCAGCAGGTGGAGAAGCAGCAAGCTCATCAAACTCTGTGTGTTCCACAGACAGTACATAGAGAATATGGCAAACCTCAGCCTAAAACCCAAGAAGAGTTAGTTTCATGCAATGAAGTGAACAAAAAAAAATAGAAATTTTCCATATTATACCTCAGTTGGTGCATATTTTTTCCCATTCAGGTTCTTGTGGAATTCATCTGCCGCGGATTGATCAGAAAGTGTGATAAGAACACTATATCGATCTTCCATTCCATCGTTCCTAATAATTATCAAGAAGCACCAAGTCGAGCAACAATCAGCCAAGTTTGTTTTCGTTTTCCTCATAAACATATTCATTTCTAGTCCTTAAAATCACTTCACATTCTGAATTAGAGCATACAGTCAAAATCAAATCAAGCAATCATCAACAGCAATGAATGAATTCTTCCAAGTCATCACCTAGAAGACGATAATGGACTCACCTGATGAAGAGGATCTGGGAGACATGTGCGATACGGGAATCACAGAAGCGGATGAAATCGAGGGAGGAAAGGTAATTGGGAACAGCGACAACGAAGAGAGTGGTGGATCGGGAGCTAGGGTTGGGGAGCGAGCTGTGTGAAGAGTTGCGGTAGAGATGTATAAGACCTTTGCGTTCGGTGAGTTTGAGGGATGGTATGAGTTTATCGGGAGGCTGAGCTCTCCTAGATGATGCGTAGGTGAAACCGGATTCTTCTTCTTCAATGGAGATCGGCCGCTCCAAGTCAACCGAATGAACTCTCAGGACGAACATCGCCAGAACCGGGAAAGGCCTAAAGGGAAATAAATTTGACCGATCATTTAAGATTATTGAGGAAAAGAAACAGAAAACAGAGTCTTACCTTATTAGTTTCACAACTCTCTCGCCGCTTATGAAGAAGAGAAATAGAGAAAGAAGGCGAATTAGAGCTTTGTCTCTGAGATCGCGGAAGCCGGAACTCGCCACCGCTATGCTGCAGCGGTGGTTCGATAGTCGGTGACGATTCTGATCGATAATCTCATGGGCCTCTCTTGGGTCATCTCTTTCTCCTCTCTTGGATCATTTCTTTCTAAATTTTTGGTTTAATTAAGGTTGTTATTATTGTGGGCCTTAATTTTTTTCTGTTACTTCCTTTTCGTAGATGCCGCTTAATTGCTCCCTTTTACCTGGAGCTACTAAACCTTCGTCTGTCAACATGACTTAGTCAATACGATCGCCGGAGGCTCCACCTCTAGATCCTGGTATCAGAAATACTTCATTTTTTTTCTCCCTCCAAAATTGTTGTGTCTTTGTTTATGAATGTATATCTAACTATTAACATAGAAAGACACCTCAAGATTGTTTTCTTTATGTATACACTTCATTATTTCCAAGCCATTCTCCAAGCCCTTAAATATTTTCTTCAAATTTTGGGTCCTTATGAAAGGTTTAGACCTAATTTTTACTGAGCTCACTTAAAATTTGCACACAGCTTTTATGAAATGGTTCTCTTTGTTTGTTGGAAGTAAACTGTTATCTAATCTTCAAGCCCACACATTTTTTCTTTTGACCAAGTTCAAAGACTTTTTCAAAAAGTTAGCACCAAACTGCCCGCCACATTGAAAGTTTGTGAGCAGCACAAAGTTTTTTATATTTTATTCTATTTAATTTAATTATGTTGTTGAGTTCAAATAAAATTTTTAAAAATGTCTTTATCACCCAAAAAAAAGAAGAAAATAAATGTCCAAAATTTTAGGAGTCGGCGCCTTGTCGGCGTGCTCGGCTCCGAAGATCAAGGGAGGGTAGTCAGGTCAACGATCATCCCAGTTTTTCAATTGGTCAACCATTTTGAGTATAAGATTTAATTTTGAATTTCAGCAATAACTAATATTTAAATTTTAGGTTTTAAGCCTGTTTTGTCCTTTTCCGTGTTAGACTTTTTATTTCAAACAACAAAAGTTATGAATTGGAGAAATATGGAAATACACATATACGTCTTCTCCAATTAAAAAGCGTTACCTACCTTACAGTATAAAACTATAAAAAACATGAAAAACTTAGAAAATGATCTTAGTTATTTTTTAATTATAAATTTAGAGT
>OVAY01000332.1:0-67334 GCA_900406395.1 Kernera saxatilis
CCAAATTAGATTTTTCTGTCGGCCATAGGGCCAGACGAGAATTTGATCCGTTGTTGCTGGTAGTCTCGTAGATGTGAATCTCCATCTTCGTCTTCTTTTCGTGCTTTTGTTTTCCTCTGTAGCTGCTTGATATTCGAAGCTTTTGGGTTCTCTCCAGAAATGGGTCCTTCGGAAACTCAAAGTGATAGCAGCGGTTTTCAAAACCCAGATTGGGAAATCGAGTTTAATCGCTTCGAACAGGCGATTTCGTCAGCTCCGGCTCCAATCCGTGTAAGATCCGTTATAAAGTTATCAGATTTGACGAATCGATTACCGGAGAGTATTCTATCCCGTGAAATCCCGATCCTCGCTGGTCTTCTTCGTGTCTCCGATGATCCCAATCGTTCCGTTCAAGCTGCTGCCGCGCATTGCTTGAAACGTATCGCCTGTCGCGGCGGTGAAGAGGGCGGATTTGCGGTGACGATGGGGAGGTGCGGTGTGATTGCTGGCTTGTTAGGATTGTTACTTGAGGCGAATACTAATGGTAATGTGTTCAGAAGGATTTGGGTGAAATGTTTGTGGAGTTTAGTTACTTTTGGATCTTCGATTCGAATTGGCTTGGCTAGGTTAGGTGGTTTAGAGATTGTGATTCGCGAGTTGAATACGTGGGAAGACGATAGTAGTAGGTGGTATTTATTAGAGATCCTTAGTGCTTTGACGACAATAAGAGAGAGCAGACGCGTTCTTGTTCATACAGGAGGGCTCAAATTTCTTGTAGAAGCGGCTAAAGTTGGGAACTTGGCGTCGAGAGAAAGAGCTTGTCACGCAATTGGATTGATCGGTGTTACTAGACGAGCTCGGCGAATGCTGGTTGAAGCAGGGGTGATTCCAGCACTTGTGGATCTATTTCGAGATGGAGATGATAAGGCAAAGCTTTTAGCTGGTAATGCCTTGGGGATCATATCGGCGCAGACCGAGTACATTAGGCCTGTCACGGAAGCTGGTTCCATTCCTTTGTACGTCGAGCTTCTCTCGGGGCGAGATCGGATGGGGAAAGATATTGCAGAGGATGTGTTCTGTATACTAGCCGTAGCTGAGGGTAATGCTGTTTTGATAGCGGAACAACTGGTGAGGATCTTGAGAGAAGGCGATAACGAAGCCAAGTTTGCGGCTTCTGATGTGTTATGGGATCTTGCGGGTTATAGGCATTCTGTATCTGTTATTAGAGACTCTGGCGCGATTCCTCTGTTAATCGAGCTTGTGAGAGATGGGTCCCTTGAGTTCAGGGAGAGGATTTCTGGAGCTATTTCTCAGTTGAGTTACAACGAGAACGACCGTGAGGCCTTCTCTGATTCCGGTATGATACCGATTCTGATTGAATGGTTGGGCGATGAGTCGGAAGAGCTCAGGGATAACGCAGCCGAGGCACTTATTAATTTCTCAGAAGACCAAGAGCATTATGGTAGAGTGCGTGAGGCGATAGGCCATCCTGTGTTTCAGAGTATGCAGAGCAGACTTGCTAGAATCCGAGCGTCCCATGAACTGATGGTTAGGTCAATGCGAAGGGTTACAATTGAACATCTTGCCCGGGATCCAGATCTTCTCTAATCTGATGGGAAAATCCAGCTTTCCACCTGTTTTGATGTATGTTTATAAACTGACTTGAAAGAAGGCTCAAATGCTGTTTGATTTGTGCAATTTTATTTTTGAGACGTTTGTATACATGTACCAAAAGATAGACTTTGAATGGATATGGAAACTACGTTCTTGATCTTCTTTTACATGATGAGGCATCCAGTGGTTGGACCATAAGAATCATATACTACTTCATACATCTCAGGTTGTGGCTGCTCGTAGCAAATTGAAGGGCATTGAGCTACGCAGCAATGTGGTGGAACTATTTGATTTGTACTGTTATCATCATCAGCGGTCTCGATGTTCTTGGACTTATCGGTATCATTGTCTTCTTGTGGCATCATTTGATCATCATCAGGAGGGAGAATCTTCGGTGTAACTTCTTCAAGAGACTCTAAAGTGGCATAGCACGCTTTCTTCCTCAAGGCATCAACCAAACAAGCTGCATCAACTCCATCACCAACAACCACAAGCTCATCCTCGAATTCCCCTTCTATGGCCACCGAGATTACACCTGCAATCAAGGTATATACAATTTTCATCTTCCATTAGAAACCACCTGGTGTTCTCTTCATTCTCACCCGAATCTCTTACCCTTTGCACTAACTGCTACTTCCATCGCTTTCCTCCTGCATTTGTCACAATTGACTGACACTTTGATACGCATCTTCTTCTGTAAAATGCTCCAACAAGAGCCAGAAAACAAAAAAGAAGAAACAGATTAAGAGCCAAAAACAAAACGAAGGATGGTGCAATGTGGCTGTTGGCAAAAGTCAGGACCTTCATTGTCCCCCGATGAAAGCTCTGTTTTGGCCAAAGTGGAGGATTGAAGAAAACTATCATCGAGTTTATGAAATATACTTGTTTCTAAAGCCTTGTTTTGTGCTCAGCACGAAGGAATAAGGGATCAAAGTCAAACTTTCTCAAATAGGAGTTAAAAGTCAAGATAATGTTTTTTTTGTTGTTGTAATCAATTGCATCATAATACTTGTGGATAGAGGAGATCTTTCCTGTACCATATCAAATACTCATAAGTAATCATAACACTAAGGAATGATTGTATATCTAATACCAAAAAAAACCAAACATGGCTACCCTAAGATCTCTCTAAAATCTAAACATGATTCATATTTGTTCATTGTTGAAGCAGTGATCTTCTTCACATGATTGAGCATCCAGTGGTTGGACCATAAGAATCAGAAACTAGTATATATTTTTCAGGCGGTGGCTGCTGGTAGCTAACCAAGGGACAATGAGCAATGCAGCAATGCGGTGTAACGGGCTTGTCATCGACCTGTGGCTTCTTCTCATTGACAATATTCGGCTTTACTTCTTCGAGACTCTCTAAAGTGGCATAGCATACTTTCTTCCTCAAGGCATTAACCAAACGAGCTGCATCAACTCCATCTCCAACCACCACAATCTTGTCCTTGAATTCTCCTTCCATGGCCACTGAGGTAACACCTGCGTGCAAAATACAAATTTTTCCATTAGAAATTAGCCACTCATGTTCTTCGATCTAGAGGATACAATTTATTTGACACTTACCCTTTGCTAAAACTGCTACTTGCATTGCTTTCCTCATGCATTTGTCACAACTCACACACACTTTAATACGCATCTTTTGCTGCAGAAATGCTCCAACAAAACCCATGAGTCAAAAAAGAAGAAAAGGATTAAGAACCAAAACGTCCATGATTATTTGAAACAAAATGAAAGATTTTTAGCAACAAAAAAAAAATGGCACCTTCATTGTCCCCTGATGAAGAAGCTTTGTTTTGAAGGATCGAAGTCTAAGATTCACTCCCACAAGAAGAAGAGAAAAAAGAAATTGAGAAGAAAAAAAGACAGATTCAGACTAAAAAACCTTCACGAAAATCCCTCGGTAAATTCTCTCAAGGTTTTCTCCTTTGTTCTTTCTTTTCTGCGAAACTCTCTCTTCTTGGTTGAAAAAAACCACAGCTTGCTTGCTTTAACTTGATTAACAAGCTGACCTTTTTCTTTCACATATTTGCCAAGGATTTAGCATTTAATTACCACTCTATACCATTGGTTTTGTCTTGTTTGAAAATCTGTTTCAGTGTGTATCAGCTGCTGTATCAGACTTAGAACCATTTTTAACATGGTTACGTCAATATTTGTTATATATACAAGTTGAATTTAGTTTAATGTTTTCGTAATAAAAAGCAGTTGTCGACAGAGGAGAATCTTTCCTCTTTTTGATTGTTTGAAAATAGCTCAATAGCACATTTTCTAATTACCATCATATGATATAAAATCCTCCAATTATTTTCATAGATGACAAAAACAAAAAAAATGGTTAGAACAAATGAGAAATTCACATAAACAAGAATTGTATAACTAAAAACAAAAAGAATCGAATGGTCACCCTAGGATCTCTCTAAAATCTAAATAATCTTTAGACAGCACAAGGGCAAACAAAAACAAGTATTGCAAATTGACATACTTGGGTTTTGTCTATTCTTGGTGGGTTTTTGTCCTCTCCCTCTCTCTTCTGTTCATACGTTTTTCCGTCTGGAAGACGCGAGAGAGAGAAAAAGTGATTTCGGATCGAAAAAAGAAGAATTCTTCTTGAAGAATCGATCTATAGCGCGTGTTCGCTGCAATGCTAACTTGGGAGAACCCAGTTAGGCTTGCAAGCAGCACCGCCTTGACGAAAAAGATAGCCTTCATTACATTCCTCATCGTCGTGCTATGTCCGGTCAAATTGGTCATGTCTCAGCAGCAGAAGGTTGTGCCAGGTTCAGACGCAGATTGCCTCTTGAAATTCAAAGACAATTTAGCAAATGCTTCAGTCATTAACAGTTGGGATCCTTCCACCGCGCCTTGCAAACGAAACTCCGCGAATTGGTTCGGTGTTCTCTGTTTTACCGGCTATGTTTGGGGTCTACAACTCGAAGGAATGGGCTTATCCGGGAAGCTAGACCTTGAACCGTTGGCTCCAATCAAGAACCTACGAACCTTAAGCTTCATGAACAACAATTTCAACGGTGCAATGCCACCTGTCAAGAAGCTCGCTTCCTTAAAGTCATTGTACTTGTCTAACAACCGGTTTACAGGGGAGATACCCGCGGATTCGTTCGATGGTATGCACCATTTGAAGAAGCTTCTGTTGGCTAACAACGCGTTTCGAGGCAAAATTCCTTCTTCTTTAGCTTCTTTGCCAATGCTTTTAGAGGTGAGGCTAAATGGGAATCAGTTTCAAGGGGAAATACCTGATTTTAAACAGAAAGATCTTAAGTTAGCTAGCTTCGAGAACAATGACCTTGAGGGACCTATACCCGAGAGCCTTCGCAGCATGGATCCTGGCTCCTTTGCAGGTAACTAAACAAACTTTTTTAGATCTACATATGTTTGGTAACTATAAGAGTTCTTGAAAATGCAAAACAGAATCTTTCTTGTTTTCATGAACATTGCAGGGAACAAGGACTTGTGTGATCCTCCATTAAGCTCATGCTCGGTGGATTCAGGGTCTTCTCCGGATCCCCCTTCTACTCCCATGGAGAAGAACAAGAACCAATCTTTCTACATTAGTGCAATTGTTTTGATTGTCATTGGGATAATACTAGTAATCATTGCGCTTGTGGTTTGTGTCCTTCATACCAGAAGACGGAAGTGCTTGTCGGCTTATCCATCTGCGGGACAAGACAGGACAGAGAAATACAATTACAATCAGTCCACGGACATGGATAAAGCCGCGGAGTCTGTTACGAGTTACACTAGTAGGAGAGGAGCAGTACCGGATCAGGGCAAACTCTTGTTTCTGCAAGATGACATTCAAAGATTCGACCTTCAAGATCTTCTAAGAGCTTCTGCTGAAGTTCTTGGGAGTGGAAGCTTTGGTGCTTCTTATAAGGCTGGGATAAACAGCGGAGAGACGCTAGTCGTGAAGAGGTATAAACATATGAACAATGTCGGAAGAGATGAGTTTCATGAGCACATGACGCGGTTAGGGAGACTGAAGCATCCGAATCTGTTGCCTCTTGTGGCTTACCATTACCGTAGAGAAGAAAAGCTATTGATCGCTGAGTTCATGCCAAATCGTAGCTTGGCAAGCCATCTTCACGGTATGTAAGATTCAATCTTTTTGGTCGATAAAAACTGTTACTTTACAGGTTTTTGACGCAAAAAATGCTCTGTTTCAGCGAATCATTCCGTGGATCAACCTGGATTGGATTGGCCAACAAGGCTAAAGATTATACAAGGAGTGGCTAAGGGTTTAGGTTACTTGTTCAACGAGCTACCTACCCTCACGATCCCTCACGGTCATCTCAAGTCATCGAATGTAGTACTTGACGAATCATTCGAGCCTCTCTTAACGGATTACGCGCTAAGACCGGTGATGAACTCAGAGCAGTCTCACAATCTGATGATCGCTTATAAGTCGCCAGAGTATAGCTCAAAGGGACATATAACGAAGAAGACTGATGTTTGGTGCCTCGGGGTTTTGATCTTGGAGCTTTTGACGGGTAGGTTTCCGGAGAATTATCTAAGGCAAGGGTATGACGCTAACACGAGCCTCGTGACTTGGGTGAGTAACATGGTGAAGGAGAAGAAAACAGGTGACGTGTTTGACAAGGAAATGACGGGGAAGAAGAACTGCAAAGCAGAGATGCTAAGCCTGTTGAAAATCGGGTTGAGTTGTTGCGAAGAAGACGAAGAAAGGAGGATGGAGATGAGAGATGCTGTGGTGAAGATAGAGAGGTTAAGAGAAGGACAAGAGTTCGATAATGATTTCGCAGCTTCGACGCACAATGTCTTTGCTTCTCGGTTAATAGACGACGATGACTTTGGTTTCGCGATAAATCGATGATGAGTTGATCAGTCTTCAGATCGTTGGAAACAGTTATAAACAAAATTGTAATCTTGATGCTAAAAAGGGTTGAATAATCGTCGTCTGCTTCAACGAGAAAGAAAGTTTTAGAGGGGTTTTTGGAAGAAAATGTGTAAGAGCAAATCCATGAGATATAATGATTTAATTACCCATAAATTTTATTTTTGTACTTTGTAATGTAACTTCATCACTCTCGTCGTGTAAATCCATTTTGCAGAGTTTTGAAAGTTTACTCATTTCTCCATCTTATTAATCCCATTTCTCTTTTACTATTTAAGAATTGAATCCAAGCGTAATTAATAGTAAATAATAACATCACTTGAGACGATGACCAAAAAAAAACATCACTTGAGATGGAAATACTCTGAATTTCATGGTGTATGTGGATAAAAAGTTGGGCCAACTTTTTCTCGAAAATTGTAAAAGATTTGATATTTAGTGCTAAATTCGATTTTCATGGCTATATTATTTACTATCGCGGAGAATCCGCGATTACCCGAAGCCGTCGGAGAGAGCTACGGAGACACAGATGATGAGAGAGACAGAGAGAGAGAGAGAGAGAGAGAGAGAGCGAGAGGTAGATATCATCCATTGTTGTTCTTCACTCCACCACTGAATCCCAATTTTCTAATTGTGGGGGAGAGAAATTCTCGAATCCCTAATTTAGGAACAGATTTCTATAGTTTTGAGAATGGAATCCTCCAAGAAGATAGAGGCAAAGATTGTAGCCGAGCCCGTGAATCGAGATATTGATGTCGTTTGGGTCGTAAGCTACATTGTAATTGATGAAGTCCCAAAAGGGAAACGCGAAGAAGAAAAGCGCGAATTCTGGGTTAGTCGCTGTAGCAGTGGATAAAGATAAAGGAAGCCAACATGCTCTCAAATGGGCCGCCGATCATCTCGTCTCCAAAGGTCAAACCATTATCCTCCTCCATGTTCTCCTTGGATCATCATCTGATTCAGGTCTCTCTCTCTGTTAACTTATCTTTGCCATTATCTTGGTGTTGTTGCTGTTGCTGTTGCTGTCTGAGTTTTTAAGATTTTGTAGAGACTGATTCTGGTGAAATGGGTTTGCAGTTGAGGTTAATGCAGAGAAACATAAGCAAGCCAAAGACCTTTTCGTGACGTTCCATTGCTACTGCAGTCGAAAAGAGGTGAAACCACCATAAGATCTCTTGTCCTCGCTTTGTTTCTTAACAATTGGCCTTAATTCATGCGTTTCTTACAAACTCTCTGTTGCTAGATACAATGCCTTGACGTCACGCTAGATGATGACAACATTGTCAAGTCCCTTACGGAATATGTTTCCTCTGGCGTGATTGAGAATTTGGTTCTTGGCGCCCCGTCGAGGCATGGATTCATGAGGTATTGTAATATAATCTCTTCCTCCTATCAATTCGAATCCGCAGTCTTTTTTTCTCCTTATGTTTGTTTCTATCTGTATGAAGAAAATTCAAGATGTCTGATACACCGAGCAATGTAGCCAAAGCAGCACCTGATTTCTGTACGGTTTACGTTATTTCAAAAGGGAAGATATCATCTGTCCGCCATGCCACACGAGCTGCTCCATATCGATCTCCGCTTATGGGTCAGATTGAAAATCATTCTGCAATCTCTAACTATGAAAAGTTCAGGAACACCATGAGCTTTAGAGGTAAAATTATTATCTAGTTTTTTTTTAGGCTTGACCACGTGAAACCGCAGGCATCTTGAAATTGTTCTTTTGCTGCTACAAACAGATAGGACTCCAGCAAGGTCTTCGGTTTCTAGCTCCATTGAAGATTATGGAAAGTAATGTTTCATGAGAATTTTTTTTTTTTGCCTAGAAACTGATCTGTTTTTAAAGAAAAAACTTATCATTCTTTCTTTTGTGGTAATATCATCAACAGGTCACCTTTGGCGAGGACATCAAATTACGCAAACTCATTCTATGATTTGTCAGACTCGGAAAACGACATATCATTTGTTTGCTCAGGCCGGCCAAGTACCGCAAGCTCAGGCAGGCCAAGTACAAGCACTAACGGAAGGTCTGACATATCTTTTGTGAGCTCAGGCAGGCCGAGTACAAGCACTACCGGAAGCCCTTCCTTCATCTACGAGTTTCCTGATTCTGGTTTAACCCCGAGAATGTCGACGGGCTCTGGACAAAGCGTTGGCTCTATGCGTCTAGGAATCAGGTTTAATGACACCAATATCCAACATGATTTCTCATTCGTCTCACAAGATAGCGGTCGGTCATCTTGTTCTTGTTCACCACAAAACTTGGTAAGACACACTGATTGGCTATAGGCAATATATGATTTCGAGAATGGTTAACTATAGATGTTTATTCTTGAAACATACAGGAAGAAGTGGAAGCTGAGATGCGGAGATTGAAACAGGAACTGAAACACACAATTGACATGTATGGATCAGCTTGCAGAGAAGCACTAGCAGCAAAGCAAGAGGTAAAACAATATTAAAACGAAACCTGTCACTTTCTATATATTCCTGTGTAGTGTTGACTGAAAGAAATTTAACTTTTGGATCAAAGGCGAAGGAGCTCCAACGTCAGAAAATGGAAGAAGAAGGTTGGGTGCAAGAAGGACAGCTGTCGGAGAAATCTACAAAGTCGATAGTGGAAAAAGAAAGAGCAAATAAAGCTGCCATGGATGCTTCTGAAACAGCAAGTAAGATAGCAGAGCTCGAAACACAAAGAAGAGCCATAGAAGCTGGAGGTTCTTTCTCTGATTCCAGTTTAAGGTATCGGAGGTATGTTATCGGTGAGATTGAAGAAGCCACAAACTCATTCGACAATGCTAATAAGATAGGCGAAGGCGGATATGGTCCCGTTTATAAGGGTCACCTTGATCATACCCCTGTTGCTGTTAAGGTTTTGAGACCAGATGCAGCTCAAGGAAGATCTCAATTTCAGAGAGAGGTAAGCTAACTTGTAAATAGCATATACTTCAAATCTGAAAAAGAATCGGGCTTTGGTTTAGATGTGGACTAACCATTGAGAATTGTTGCAGGTGGAAGTTCTTAGCTGCATAAGACACCCACATATGGTGCTACTTATTGGAGCATGTCCAGAGTATGGAGTGCTTGTTTATGAGTATATGGCCAAAGGGAGTCTAGCTGATAGGCTCTATAGGAACGGGAAAACGCCACCGCTCTCGTGGGAGCTCAGGTTCCGAATTGCTGCCGAAGTTGCGACGGGTCTGCTCTTCCTTCACCAGACGAAACCTGAGCCTATAGTGCACCGTGATCTGAAACCCGGAAACATCTTGATAGACCAGAACTATGTAAGCAAAATCGGGGATGTCGGATTAGCCAAACTAGTGCCTGCAGTTGCAGAAAACGTCACGCAGTGCCACGTCACGTCAACCGCTGGGACTTTCTGTTACATTGACCCGGAGTACCAACAAACCGGAATGCTTGGTGTGAAATCTGATGTATACTCGTTTGGTATCTTGCTTCTCGAGCTGCTCACTGCGAAAAGACCTACAGGTTTGGCTTATACCGTTGAGCAAGCGATGGAGCAAGGGACATTCAAGGAGATGTTAGACCCAGCAGTGCCTAATTGGCCGGTGGAAGAAGCTTTGTCTTTGGCAAAGATTGCACTTAAATGTGCACAGCTGAGAAGGAAAGACCGACCAGACCTCGGAAAAGAGGTTTTACCAGAGCTCAATAGACTGAGAGCTCTTGCAGATGCGAATATGGAGTGGATTATGTTCAATTATAGCAGAGGCCCATCACCAAATCATAGCCAAGTCTCCTTGCCACCAGTTGTGAGTGTTGAAAATGCTCTTTATCATTTTCAACATATCGGTTTTATCCTCTTCTTCTCATTATCAACATGAAAATCTTTGAAATGCTTCCGTTGCAGGATGAAATGAGCGTAACCTCGGATGGCTCTAATACACATTCAAGTACTTTATCGGACACGGAGAAGAACTTAGGTGCATAAAAGAATTCTATATTTTTTTCATTAATACGTTAACATGTATTTGGTCCATCAAATTCTTTGCTACTTTTTTTTTTTCGTTTCAGACCAAAACGAAGAGGATTAGCATTCTTGTCTGTTGAAGGAGATGGAGTGAGGCCATCATGTATCTCTAGTTTGCTTAAGCTTTGTAATTATGAATATATTTGTATGTACATATTGTGTAATGTGTAGAAAACAATAGAAGGAAAAAAAAAGTTGGATTAGGTTTGTAATAATTTCTCTGCAAGATGCAATCTCTATTTTGATATGTAGGACGAAATCTGGTAATTATAAGTCTCTCAGCTCATTGATTTCAGTGGAAAAGTGCCACTGAGCTTTAGCCTCATTTTCAGCAGAACCTGACGCAGACTTTCGTGATCATGACTCGAATTGCTTCATTCACTTTATTTAGTTGAATACTCAACTCAGACGCATCTTCTTATCTTTTGATTTATACTTGTAGAATTAATATATTTTTCCAATTTAAATATTTGATAACTACGAAAACTTGTATATTGATTTTTCTTATTTAATTAAATCATAATGATATTTAGATATTTGTGCTAAATATGTAAATTATATATATACATATTTGGTAGTGTTTATGTGGGCCAGTAAAAATTAAGGGAAGAGTGAAAGTTGTATATAAATTATCTTTGGATTCTTTCTATTAATTAATCACTAATTAACATGCATTAATTGAATTAGCAGAGGTTGGTCATAAGAATACTAAAGATAAGAATAAAAAAGGAAAAAAACAACAAGCTAACAAACAAAGCAATTAACATTTCAAGGCAGTTAGTTTCATATCATGCAAAGTGCTTAGGTGTGACAACGTCATGCGTTACTTTCATTTTGCGTCCACACTCCAACTCTAAAACGCAAATTAGTGTTTATGTAAATGGCTTTTGCTATATAAATGACCTATTTACTATGATATTTTTCTCACACTCAGTTTCAAGAAAATTTACAGAGAGAAAAAGAAAAACAGTTCTTTTGAAGTATTTTTCAAACAATGTCTTCTCTTGGTCACACTCAAATTCTTGTTTTTATTTATGCTTTACTTGTTTTCTCAGCCGAATCTCGCAAAACCCAACTACAGAACAATAATGAAACTGAATCTAGCGACGATGGTGCAAAAGGCACACGATGGGCTGTTCTAATTGCTGGATCAAATGATTATTATAACTACAGGCATCAGGTTTTTTAAATTTTTAGTTATAATCAAACAAAAATGGCCCTAGAGAGCTTCTATGAACCTAAATCTTACCGTGGTTTGCTTCACAGGCTGATATATGCCATGCATATCAGTTACTGCGAAAAGGCGGTCTAAAAGATGAAAACATCATTGTGTTTATGTATGATGATATCGCGTTTCACCCAGATAATCCCAGGCCTGGAGTTATCATTAATAGCCCCAATGGAGAAGATGTTTATGAAGGAGTTCCTAAGGTTCTTCTTTTTTACTTCTTTTGTGCATTTATATATATGCTTACAAATGAATTCCACATATTTACTTTTTGTTTGGTTTTGGTTGATAGGATTACACTGGAGAAGCTGTTAATGTGAAGAACTTCTTCAATGTGATACTTGGAAACGAAAGTGGCATCACAGGAGGAAGTGGCAGAGTTGTGAAAAGTGGTCCTAATGATCATATCTTCATCTACTATGCTGACCATGGAGCTCCTGGGTTACTATGTATTTTACCATCAGTATCCATATCTATAATTAAGATGTTTCTCGTGATACTAATCCGCGATCTCTCCATGTTTATTATTCTCAGCGATGCCCGATGGTGAAGATCTCCTAGCAAAAGATTTCATTAAAGTCTTGGAGAAGATGCATCAGCAAAAAAGCTACAAGAAGATGGTACTAATAACTCAATCGTTCATTGTTATCTCTAGCTTAAAATATATGTTTTCTTGTTCTTGAATCTTTGAGGTGTTTTTTTTTTTGGGTGATTTTAGGTGATTTATGTTGAAGCATGTGAATCTGGAAGTATGTTTGAAGGGCTTTTAAAGAAAAATCTCAATATATTCGCAGTGACTGCTGCTAATGCGAAAGAGAGCAGTTATGGAACTTACTGTGGTGAGACATATCCTCCTCCTCCTCCTGAGTATGCTGATACTTGTCTCGGCGACGTATTTAGCGTCTCTTGGCTTGAGGACAGGTACTGCAAAAAAGATTCTTTCTTTATGGACTATTTTGAATCTTATTCAAGACTTTGAGAATCACTTTCTTTTTTTTGTCCAAATCTTTCTCTGTTTTATGTTTTTGGGACAGTGACCTTCATGACATGAGCAAAGAGACTTTGAAGCAGCAATACCAAGTTGTAAAGAGAAGAACAGGATCTGATGCTGAATCAGGATTGAGTTCTCATGTATGCCGTTTCGGAACAGAGGAGCTTCTTAAAGATTATCTTGTTTCTTACATTGGAACCAATCCTGAAAACGAAAACTTCACTTTCGCTGGATTCACTTCTTCACCAATCTCTAATTCAAGCCTGGTCAAATCCCGCGATATCCCTCTGTTATATCTCCAGAGCAAGGTGAGGTTTTTTTCGGGTTTTCGATCTTTTAAAAGAAAGATGTTTTGGGTTTTTAATATTTATTCAGTCTCTCAGATTCGAAAAGCTCCAATAGAGTCACCTGAAAGACAAGAAGCTCAGAAGAAACTGTTTGACGAAATGAATCATAGGAAACAAATCGATCAGAGCATTATCGAGATTCTGAGACTTTCTCTTAAACAAACCAATGTCTTAAATCTCTTAACTTCGACAAGAACAACAGGACAACCTCTTGTAGACGATTGGGATTGCTTCAAGACTCTGGTAACAACCATTTTCTCAGATCTTTTTGACTTGTGTTCTAAGAAATGGTCGATCAAACTGATATGTATATGTGAATGAAATTAAAATCGCAGGTTAATAGCTTCAAGAGTTACTGCGGAGCAACGGTGGATTATGGATTGAAGTATACAGGAGCTCTTGCCAATATCTGCAATATGGAAGTAGATGTGAAGCAAACTGTTTCAGCCATTGAACAAGCTTGTTCGATTAAATGATGTGCACAAAAACATATCTAATAATGTGATCGACTTAAAAATATGAAAGTTATTCCATAACATTTGATGTAAGAGATGGTTGATGCCTATTTTTACATGAAAAACCTTTTAATGGATGATAATGCGAAAGTCTTGGTCTTAACTTGTGAATTGGATTCATCGAACAATAACCTCGTACCAACTGTACGGTACGGACGACTTTACTTGGGTTGGTGCCAATAATAGTCTTCTTCCATAACTTGTTGACCAAAAAAAACAAAAGAGATAAAAGGCGGATACAGATAATTAAAACCAATCAAACAAGGAAAAAAAAAAAAGAGACAAGAACAACTAGCTAGGGTTTCTTTAACCTAGCTTGTTCTTTATTTTTTTCTATGAAGATAACAGCTTTAAGAAGATCTTTACAGTTATCTGTGATCTATCAAATGCAAAGTCCTTTGACTTTGATAGATATATAAATGAATATTTTTTGAACTTTTCTCAAGACACAATTTTCCGTTTGATTTCACTATCTTTTGAAAATGATTTCGCTAGGTTTCATCATACGTCTAAGGAACCAGGAGATCAGACGAAACAGAAGGTCCGAAACAAACATAAAGGATCGTCTTTTCTCGGGGGAATTATCGGACGGTAGCGGAAGAACCAGAGATCAAAACGGTGTCCCAAGAGGGCATCTTGCGGTCTACGTGGGCCGCGAAGAGATGCAGAGGTTCGTGATACCGACCAAGTATCTTGAGTATCCTGAATTTAGGGTTTTGATGGATGAAGTGGCGGACGAGTTTGGGTATGAACATGAAGGAGGGATTCATATCCCCTGTGAGGAAAGTGTTTTTGAAGAGATTTTGATTAGATACATGTCTTGTGACAAGAAGAAATAAGTGTACAGACAATATAATTATATAATCATCTTTAAAGTTTTCTCTTCTTCATATTCTTTCTCCTCATTGGCATTTCATCAAACACCTGGTGGGCAACTCTTGTGTTCTTGAACCACTCTATCAAAGGGATCAGATTTCTCCTCTCCTGCATAAGCAACAAAACGAAACACAGACCTTTCTTGGTGATGCCAATGCCAATTCATTTATTATAAGAAAGAGTCAAGGAACAAAAACAATGCCATGTTCCTTAATCGTATCGATCACAATCCCTAGCTTCCCTTCAATTCTTTCTCCCTTTCTTGGCTCATAAGACACGGCATAGACGTCTGCTTCCTTTGAACGCTCAGCTATGAGCTTACCGATGAGCCTGCACGCTTCGTTATCGACAAGAGAGGGTATATTCGTCCTAATATCTCTAGCGTTTGTGGTGGCCACCGAAATGACTTTGCTTGTTGGTCTATGCATCACTTTGGCGTGTATGAACTTCCTGGAGAAGAAGACATTCAGCAGGAAAGGCCTCATGTACATGTCTGTTCTTTGCTTCCATGACTTCCTGTTGGGTCTTTTCGCTGCTTCACCACGTGATCTTCGAGTCCACGCAGCTTGCACAAACGACTCCTAAACAATCCATCAAAAACACCTTTATAAGAGTGGGAACTTTCGATAACGAAAAGGAAACTTGAAGTAAAAAGCTCTTCTTGATGAATTAAAAGACTAAAATCATAACTGGTCCTATTTAGAAGAAGGAAAAAAAAAAACTGAATATTGAAAAACCCAACAGAGAAAAGAATTGAGCTTTGAAGAGAAGCACTCACAACATAAATGGCAGATGCATATAAGTGGTGGAATTTCCGTGAGAAGAAACACAAATCCAGAAAATCCATTCTCTTATTCACATTAAGGGCTTCTACTTTCATGTTCATAATGATTCACTAGAGCCCTAGATTTTACATTGAATCCACAAATTACCATCGCCTCAATTGAACAAGAAGCTCAACATACAAAGAACACACACTAAGCTACAAAATCAGAAAAGCACTACACGACCCAGAGCAACTACGAAACGTTCACAGACAACGCAATTGGACGGCTTTACCTTCTTGACAATGGGAGATGAGATAACCGAGCCGATTTCGATGGAGAGTTTGGGAAAAGAAGATTGCCATGAAATTGAAGAGCCCAGCTTGCTGGAACGACTTGACCGAGTCAGGCTCGAGTCGAAGGGGGCAAGTGAGCAAGTCGATGCGACCAAACAAGACATCTTCGTCGAGCTTGATTGTGAGAAAAGCTGTTGGAGAGTGACAAGGTTAAAAGTGATCGGATAAGAGCTCGGCGGCTTCTTCACCGTCTCGTACCGCTTTTCGATTTACAATTTACAAACCGTGTTCTAAACCCTGTACCGCACGGTCCGGACCGGCTGGTTAAAAAATCCGATAGTTCCGGAGAACCGGATCGAACCGTCACCTCAAAATACCGGTTACGACTTACAAACAGAAAAAGAAAGATATTTTGGAGAAAATAAAGGGACAGAAATAAGCGTTTTGATTCGACAAGTGGGAGAAGCACATAAACCCTAAAGCTTAAATCTTCCCATAAATCTAACACTCTCTTATCTCAATTCAAATTCTTCTAGGCCTCTTCACAATCTGAAAAGTTCCTTTTAAAATAAAATTTTTAATTATAGTTATGCTTAGTTGAATATTCTCTCTTTTTGCCCTTTTTGAATCTCCTGTCTTGTCTCTGGTAAAATCTCTGAGAGAAAACGGAGACAGATAGAGAGATAGAGATTAGTGGATTCTGGGAGAAATGGCAATGGTTGTTCCAAAAGAAGGGTTTGTGGTTATGGAGAAGGAATCTTTTTCCTCCGCTCCATCGGATTCTCCTCTTCGTCTCCAGCCTCAGTTTCCTGACTTCACGATTCCTGTAAAAGTGAGTTCCTCTTTTCGAATTCTAAAACAATTAAAGTGAGCTCCTTTTTTTCTTTCTGCTTCGCTTATGAGGATATTCGAATACTGCTCCGTGAGTTTTGACAATTTGTGTTTTGTTCTGGTGTTCTCTGATTTTGATTTTGCATGCAGCTGTGGGGTGTTGCTGATCTCTACTGGGAAGCACTGTTTATATGATTGTATAATCTGATGAAACCATTGTGATATTTCTCTCTGCTGTGTTTTTGATTCTTGTTAATTCAGGATTTCTTCAAGTCTAGGGAAGCCCGTGAATTTCTTAGTGGGGCTTTAGCTGGAGCCATGACCAAAGCTGTTCTTGCTCCACTTGAGACAATAAGGTCCGTATAGTCCACTTGTTATCTCCTGAATGAAATCAAATCTACTTTGATGTAATCTTTTTTATCTAACTGCATTGTGCTGTGTGAAATTTGGCAGGACAAGAATGATTGTTGGTGTTGGATCGAGAAGCATTCCAGGTAGTTTTGTGGAAATCATACAGAAGCAAGGGTGGCAAGGTCTTTGGGCTGGCAACGAAATCAATATGATTCGAATCATTCCAACTCAAGCAATTGAGTTGGGGACGTTTGAGTGTGTAAAGCGTACAATGACATCAGCGCAAGAGAAGTTGAAGAAGATTGAGCAGGCAAAGATTGAAATTGGTGATTTTAGTTTCAGTCCGTCCATATCGTGGATCTCTCCTGTTGCTGTGGCTGGTGCAGCTGCTGGTATTGCCAGTACACTTGTTTGCCATCCTCTCGAAGTCCTCAAGGTTATTATCAGTCAAATCAGAATCCGTTGTTTACCGCAGAATTTATGCTTTCCTTTTTGTCGTTAAGAATCGAAAGGGACTGATTTTCTTTGATCTTTACCAGGATAGATTGACTGTGAGTCCTGAGATTTATCCAAGCTTAAGCCTTGCAGTTCCAAGGATTTTCAGAGACGATGGAATCCGTGGATTCTACGCTGGCTTAGGACCAACATTGATCGGGATGCTTCCTTACAGCACATGTTATTACTTTATGTATGACAAAATGAAGACCACATACTGCAAATCCAAGAACAAAAAGGCTTTAAACCGTCCAGAGATGCTTGTTCTTGGAGCTCTAGCCGGTATATATAAATAAATAAAAGTTTCTTTTACGGTGTTTCCCGACTCAAATGATGTATGAGGCTCTTTGAACTGTGAATGGCGTCAGGTCTAACGGCGAGCACCATAAGCTTCCCATTGGAAGTGGCGCGGAAGCGGTTGATGGTGGGAGCTCTGAAGGGGCAATGCCCACCGCATATGGCTGCAGCAATAGCAGAAGTAGTGAAGGAAAGAGGAGTGATGGGACTCTACAGAGGATGGGGAGCAAGTTGTTTGAAAGTCATGCCGTCTTCAGGCATCACATGGGTCTTCTATGAAGCCTGGAAAGATATTTTACTCGCCGCCAACACCAAACCACTCATATAATGACGAAATTGAAACTTAGATTACCATTGTTACTTGAAGCTAAGCCGCATCACATTTCAAATTTATGATTTAGGGAATGTGGTGGCTTGGCTTTGCTCATGAGATGTTTTTTTGGCACCTGGGAGTGTTGATTCCCATGAGAAGTAAGAAGCTGAGTTCTTTTTTTTTTTTTTTTTAAGGCTAATTCTGTGTTCTTGTCCTTCAAAGAAAAAGAAGGAAGAAGAGAGCAAACCATTTGAACCACAAAACATGTCCACATCATATACATATACCATCACACTTCCATTCATAGATACAAGCACATATATACATAAGCATGTTCAAATATTATTATATAACTTGTCTAAGTCGAACATTGTCCAAATCTGCAACCCAAATGAAAATCTTCTGTCTAACCTTCTGTTCCTTCTTCTGAGACTTCACTCTCTGAAACAATGACATCGAAAAGTTCAGAACTTTTTAAGCACAAACTAATATTGATTTTTTAAGGATTTGTTGTTAGAGAAAAATACCTTCACCAAACAGTTGTTCGAATCGGGCTACTATGTGTTTCCCGTATGTGTATTTCCGCAAACTTTGGAGATGAATTTTCATTCTCTGCACCAGAATCTCCCTTTGTTGATCTTTACTGATCTCCAAGACTTTCTGGACCACGTAATTAGCAAACTGATCCTTCATCATCGCCTGCGGAAGAAAAAAGAGTGTTATATAAGTCCAGTGTAGAGAGAGCTTTCTTAGGATTGTGTTCATACCAGCAAGTGATTGTCTTCCTCGGATTTGCCCATTATCTCTTCAATCAGTAACTCTCTCTCGGCACTATCAGCGTGTTCCAGACACTTCTCCACAACGTTTGACGCATATTTGTGCTGACTCATCTGAACAACATTCCCTGTCAACTTCTCAATGATCTGTCTCCTTTCGTCGGGCTTCCCTCTCTCCAGGACATGCTACAAGTAAAACATAAGGCAAAGCACAACATTAAGAACAAAGTGAATTCAAGAAAATGTCAGGAGGGACATTGTATATGAGATTAACCAAACCTGAGTGACATAATTCCCATACTGATCGTGCGCAAGAGCAAAAGCGGATTCCAAGATTTCATCAATTATACAACGAGTCTCCTCGTCATCTGAGCAATGCTCCAAGATTCTCTATAGCAAAAGCAGAAAGAAAAGAGTGAAGATTTCAAGTTCAAAGCACAAGAGAAACGCGGAAAGCTCACTCTAATCTATTCACCTGGATAACTCGGCATCCATAGGGATGAGTAGAAAGAGTGGCAACTTGACCACGGAAAGATGCAATTACGAATCCAATCCTACCCGCAGGCATACTTTCAATACACTTTTGGATAACATGATTCCCGTTTTGATCTCTAACACACTTCATCACATTCCCATCGAGCTCACGAATCAGTTCTGTCTTTTGGTCAACATCTATTACTTCAAGGGCCTATAAATATCATAGGCATGAACAAGTACATATAAACTTAACTACCATTTTCATTAGATTCTGATATTGATATGTGGAAACTAATATTATTTATTTACCTTTTGTATCACACGACATCCATACATTTGCAAGCTTAGAGAAACCATTTGACCAGCAAGTTGCTTCACAAGTTCTTCCCTCTGCTCTGGAGTTCCATGTTCTATGAACTGATCAAAAAATCACTATTTACCAACAAGCTTATGGACTAGAAAAAACTTCCAACTCAAAAGAAAAAGTGGCTCACTTTTTGGATAACATAATTTCCAAAGACGTCCGTCATCAACTTTGAAGCTTGTGGAAGAACCTCACTGAAAACAGATGCCTTCTCCTCATCGGAGCAATGCTCCAACTTCTGTTGAATAAACCGACTGCCATGCTGATCGACGCTGAAGTTAAGAAAAATAAGTAGTAAAATCATATTATCAATCATGACATCTTTTGATGCTTTCAAACACTAAGGAAAATGATAGATATCAGAGTAGAAACACTGCCTGAATTCAACAACACGCCCTGCGATATCAGACAGCTCGAGTTTACGAGCGTTTGGAGACTTGAGTTCATCAAGAAAAGAATGCCTTTTTAGATCATCAACTGCGCTGTTGGCTCCTCCTCTGTTCCCTTGCCATCCTCCAGGGTAGATCCCTGTGTTTCTACTTGGTCCTTGTTGATGATATCTTGTTTCACTTCGTCTTCCAAAGTGGCTCATCATCCCGCCAACCGGTGAGGATGGCATCACTGGACTAGCAAGAGGTGATCCCGGATACTGCGGCATGACTCTTACACCAGGCGGCACAGCAAAGTAGTTTCCCATGTGCCGTGGACTTTGCAATCCGAAACTCGGACTCAATGGATTGTTGTGAGGTTCATGATTTGCCATAAAGCCAGAAGCTTGTTGCTCTTTCTGCCCAAAAGAATCAGTGCTGCTCTGAAACGAAGGAGCATAAGCGTCTGGTTGAGCCTGTTGATAATATTGCAGTTGAAAAGGATCCACGAGAGAAGGAACGTTTTGTCCACTAGATGATACTCCAGGCAGCAGCCGAGCGTTGTTGTAGCCCGAAGAAGTAGATGAGATATCATATGGCATAGGAACAGTCGCTTCATGAGATGGGTATCCACTCATATATTGAGGGTGAATACCAGAGGCCGGAGGGTAGCCACTATAATTATATTGCGGGAGGTACATACCCGAGGACTGAAAGTTATGATGGTAAAATGGGCTCAGAGACGTCATATATGCTGCTGTTGATGTATACATAGGAGGCGGTGCCAAACTGTGAGGAGATTGGAAAGTCGAATGTACCTCGCCAGTTGCAATCTTCGGTAAGCTCTGCATCATGTCGTGTGTACCGCCCATCCTCGGATAGCTAATTTGTTGTGGCGAACTAGCTTGAGCCTGATACGATGAAGGTGTATATTGCAAAGGCATTCTCCTTCCCTGAGATTGTTGGTCTTCTTGGTTCCTCCTCATTCTAGCAGCAGCAGAGGATGGAGGAGAAGCACCAAAAACAGATAGATTGCTGTCCTCGTGGGTCGCTAGCCTCGCGTTTGATCTCTCTTTCTGTGCATTAGTAGAAATTTGGGAGCCCAAATCAGCGGTAAATGGATCTTCACCAGCAATAGCATCCATGGAGAGAGAATCTGTCTCCCTCTGCAGATTTACCGAACTTATATCAGACTCTGGTAATCTTCTTGTGTTTTCAGAAGATCTATCAGAGGAAATGGCATGGATGTCTTCTGCTATTGGACGATTCCCTGCCGAATGAGGCCGCTTGAACACAGAAGAAGGTGTAAGAGGAAAATCTTCCTTCATGTGATATGAAACTAAAGCAGCTAAAAGATATAAAGGTTAATATCTTAGTATTAGTGATAGAACAAGAAACCAAGTACCTGAATCATATCAGCAAAGCTCTTACGACGACTGGCCAAAGAAGTATAAGGTTGTTGTTCACCCGATGATGCCTCATCCTCAGGCTCCTCTCTATGGGTCGATAGGGCAGTTCTAGAAGAATGCAAGGAAGATCTTATCCCCATATTATCCCAAGAGCTTGTTGAACTCAGATTATTATCACCAATCCCACCCAAATGACGAACCAAGTGCTGATTCTCCCGTGAGATTAACGGGGGAGGGAGTCTTGGATTCAAGTTGATGTTGGACAAATAGTAAGCTACATACGCAGGATCGCTACGTATCTCTTCTTCTGAGTCACAATTCTCAATAGCCCTACTTAAAACTTCAGAGCTACTACCTTCCTGTTGTTTCAAGAGATTCCTAAGAGCTGCAAAGGAACCTTCCATGCTAGGCGGGGCGCTACCACTCCTACTAGGGATTTTCCCAGCATGATCACCACTGTCCAATCTATTTCTTTTCAGAAGGAACCCTAAATCTTCAACCGCCATATCGAGTGAACCAAATATCCCAGTATCCCTAGAAGCCTGCCAATTTTTTACATGATCACCTTCCACCACTCTCATAGCACTCTGCGTCGTCATGCTTCTATATCAAAAAAAGAAAATCATATTTCAGACAAGGGAATTTCACAATACCTAACACAAAGTAACCATAAAACAAAGAAATGAGCGAAATAAGAGAACCAAAGCTAAGAACTTTAAGATATGATCCTTGTCAATAGAATTTCCTCAAAGGTCCCAAATTTCGTTAATCCACCTTTCTCTGAGTCCCTGTGTAATCGACAACATATGAATGAAATCTACCCATCAAGGATCGAAATTTCAAACACGATTTTCCCATTTCGTAAGCTAAAAATTCAGTCAACCCACACCATCAGCAAAAAAAACCAATATCAAAAGACGCCATCTTTTTAAAAGCACACGAAACCGTTGGACTCATTCGTCAACCTCGTTACAAACAGTAAATCGTATCCGGAGGCTATAATCAGGGATCAAAATCAAAAAAGAAAACATAGACTTACTTTATCCTTCAAGGACTAGTTCCTTGCATGACTTGTAGACGAAAAAAGTATATAAACGAGGCAGATACAGCGAAAGAGAGAGAGAGAGAGGGAAAAAGAAGCAGAGTTAAGTACCTGATGGTGATACTCAAGCCTCCATGAAAGTGTTTTCTCGCAGAGCTCGAAATAAAATGTCGCAGAGAAGAGACCCAGAGAAAAAGAGAGATAGAGAGATTAAAACTAAACCCTTTGAAAAGTTTGCCCCAAAGGCTTCGTCGAGTCACGAAGTCAAGACTATCATGTTTTTTTTTTTCCGGCAATTATTGGGAATTTGGGGTGTTTAATCTTTAATTTAATACCAAAATTCATTTTTTAATTAAAGAGTTTTCCATATTCGTATTTTAACAACATTACAAAATTCAGAATCACGACGGATTCGCAAACGAAGAGGTCCTCCTCGCTTTATAATGACTAAGATACCCTTGTATTGTTCTTTAACGGAGGTGGTAAAGGAAGCCCTTTTTCGTCATTTCGATTTTTCCTCCAAATTGGTGACTAGGTTTGCCACGTGTTGACACTTCTAATTGAAAGAGATACGTTCACGTGGCTCTGTCCCTGTTGCCTGTTACCACCAAAACTCACTTTACATTTTTTTTTTTTTGGATGCACACCTGGACAAAATTCAAGTTCAATGCTAATTTTTTCTTAAGAATTTAATGGTTTTTTAATTTTCAAAACCAAAACATTATTCAGGTTTATGATGTTCAATTATAGTTCTTAGGATTTGGTTAAACATGAAGAATGGGAAAGAAAGAAAAAGTCCATTAATGACACATCAAGACTTTTGTCCAAAAACAATGAAAGTGATAGAAGAATAAAGACTTTTCCATCATCATCATAAATTTAGTTTCCCATCAAGAAGACAACATTGGATTCTTTCGTATGTGCTAAATCCAAACGACAACAATGAAAATGGTCCCTTTAACAGTGAATCTAAGACCAAAGCAAATGTTCTCGGATTTGAAACCTTTAAGGCAAAGAGAATGAAGCAAATGGAACACACAATTTCTTCATTGATGATATGTCTGCAAAACAAAAAACCCCCAAAACCCCAATCTTAAAGATCGGATAATAATGGGAACAGTTGATGCGACTGAATTTTGAAATCATTGTGTGTTCATCATTTATTATCAAAAAGGGAAAAGAATTGGAGATGGGTGTCTTTGAAGCTTCCCAACAGAAAAGTCGAGCTTTTTCATCTTTTCTTCACACCAGAGTAGATGCTCTTTACTGATTTTCGCCATTCTTAGAACCCTTGATGCGAGTTTGATGTCAATAGCTGCAAACAAGAATTGAACACCTTCCCATGTTTGAGGCCATGATTTATTTCTCAGCCCTTTTGTTTTCTTCGAAAGCTCCTTCGCTTTCACCCTCTTCTGCAAAAGCTTTTCCCTTATGAGACACAAAAGAAGCAATACGTAGCTTCTAGACATACGCATTTTACAGAGAGAATTGTACCTTTTCAATAGATGACTGCACCAGTTGCAAAGGGGTAGTAGAATTCACATGGTTGTTGTTGTTGTGGTTCCCAAACAAGTGAATAACTCCATTTGGTTTCCTCTTATCCATTTTCAAGAAAACGTTGAATGTAAGAATCGAGCTCTCGATGATTTGGATGAGATCGTCAGCGAGGACCATGAAGTCTGTATCTTTCTCCATCTCCTTTTTATCTGACCCTGAGATGTTTGTACATAATCAACTTAAAGAATTACTACTTCGCATAAGGTTTTTTAAACAAAGTTATCCACAATGCGAGAGCTGAGGAAATCACCTTGAATCTTGGGAGCTTGAAGTAGCTTAGGCATTGCGTTTCTGGCGCGCGCATAAAGTTCAGCTCTTGAGCCCTGCTCAAATGGTTCGTTCTCTATATACCTCTGCAACAAGACTAGGAATTGCTGAAACTGTTGGGCGGTATGGTTGTAGCAAGTCAGGGTTTCGGGTTGGCACGAGATTAAGTGGCTCAGCTGCGTGTATTGACAGTGAAGTGCCTCCCAAGTGAGGCAGAGTTGAGCAACATAGGCTGTCTCTAGATCTTGATAGGGGTCGATCTCTGTCTTCTGCAAATGCTCGGTATCTTCCTCGGGAACATCCATTTTCTTTAGAGAAAGACATCGAAAAGGCGATGACAGCTTCTTCGATGCAGATCTTGGCGATGGAGTTGAAGGACTTGGAGCAATTCCAATGCCTGAGAGAGTGAAGAGTAAGCAACAAATCCATGGAAAACAAAGTTATCCACAATCCTTGCTTATGTTTCACATGTAGAGATGAGTCAAGCATTTAGAGATCAGTCCAACTTTAGAGATATCACAGGAATGCAACATAAAAGCCATTGATAACTAAATTAAAAAAACAGATCAAAGCAAGAAGCCTTTACCAGTTTCCTTGAGCTGCTGAGAGCTTAAGCGATCAAAGAAGAGCATACGCTCGCAATACTTTTCATAGACAGCATCAAAACCCCCCCACCATTGAAGTCCTTCAGCGACCACATCTCTCCACTCACTTGAACACTTGTCTTCTCCCTCATCTTCGTCCAGATAAGATTCCTCTTCTTCTTCTTCTTCCTCTTCAGGTATCAACACCATGAAACTGTTTCTCCTCAACTCCTTCAGTCTTCTCTTCACCTCATTGGTGATGAAATCATCGTCGTCATCTTCGATCTCATCTGCTTTGGCCGAATCTGTCACACCAGCTACAGTGTTCTCACTCCTTGCTTGCTCTAGCTGTGTTAATGTCTTGTCTTCTCTCTCCTTTTCTAGGTTCGGCTTCCGTGACTTTAGAAATTTTCTGACTTTCAAGAAATCCATTTCCTCAAACACTTGGAGGAGTGTGTCTTTTGCTAAATCTTTAGATCTAAATTCAGATTTCTTTGCATGAAAAAAAAAAAAGAGAGAGAGATGATAATGGCGTTTCTCTTCAGCCAAAACGGACTTAATTGGAGAATCAGCCAAACCACAGAATGGGGAAATGCATGAATCTAGAAAGATCTCACAGAATCATGACCAAAAAAAGCCCTAAAGAATCAGAGAGACAACAGACAGAAGATAAAATTGCATAAAGAAACACTTGAACCACCAAAATTTCCACAAACAGCAGTCTTGGGTCTGAAACTTCAGATTCGATTCATCTCTAGTTGAGAACACTCGCATTCTCTGCTAAGTCAAGAGTCCACTGAAACTACACTAAGTGAGTGTGAGAAAACAAAACAAAAAAAAAGGTTCAAAATTTAAGTAAGCAAGCAAACAAAAATGTAAGATGAGAGAAGAAAAACCAAAGACAAGGACAGGAGATCAAAGAAAGAGAAGTGTTGAACCACTTGCAAGAGAGAAAGAAAGAGGGAGAGAGAGAGAGCTTTAATGGCTTTAGTGTATTCAAGTTTTGGGTATAAGGGGAAGAGGGAGCACAATATAAATGTGAGAGACGGGTATTGATTTCTAAACAGAGATGTCATTAAATTCATAATTAACTTTTGATTTCAAATTCCAAAAAACTACAAATTTTCTTCTTTTTATAACCCTTTCCTCAAAAATTTCCATATCCGGTCAAAAACTTGAAAACCATTTACCAAGAGGTTCCTGGGTCAATTGACCTTTTTTCTCATAGGTCGAAATTGTCTTAAAGGTTTTATTTTATAATTTACCTTAAAAGAAAGTCTATTTTTTTTTTATAATTTGGTTTGGAGTAGTGAGAAGCGAAAGAGGAGAGATCTAAGGGAGGGAGAAAGCAGGAAGTAAGTAAGTGGGGACATTGGGAGAAACAGTTCAGAGAATATTGTCAGAAAAGCCGCGCAATCTCTTGTCCTTCCATTTGGTCACATTGCCCTTTCCTCTTAAATTACTTCTTTACCCTCCTCCATTTCTATATCTACGGATTTACCCTATTTATTTCTAAATAAAAACAGGCTCCAAACATTGGGCTTTTTACCTTTATTGGGCTTATCCTTGTCACTTACGTGTTTAATTTATAGGAAAACAAAATTTGAAACCAACAAATTTGAATTAATAGTTGGTTTGGTTTTTGAATTTAATTTAGTTACGGTTCAGTCGAGTTGGGTTGGAATAAACCGAAACTGGGGAGCATGTGGTCGTCGTGGTATCCATGGGATCATTTCCCATTTTGTCTCTTCTTTCTCACACCTCAGGGACTTCCTCTGGTAAGTTCATTCCATCGTCGCTTGATTCTGAAGCTGATACTCTTCTTTCTTCTTTTACTCAGCTGATATATCAGACTGCTATGATCCTCTGGATATCTTTTGTCTTTTATGGCCTTCTGTTGACATAGGGACTTGTGTTGTTGAGTTAAGACTTATGCTTTTAATTATAATCAAAGGGGCTTTTCTGGGTTTTTTAGCTGAATTCAGATTGTGAACATTCTTATATAGTTTGGTTTATGTGAAAGAAGTTTCTGGGATTAAGAATCTGAGAGTAATATGTTTTATTCTAATAAGTAAGCTCTATAGCCGCTTATATATATGCTTCTCAGTTTGAGCTGTGTTTTTTACTATTATAGGCATACTTAAGTTACTAAATGTGTGCTAATCATAAATGTTCTGTTTGATAGGTGAGACTGATGATACTTTTATATATCTTTTTCTCTGGTGTTTCCTTTGCTCAAAAGAGTTTATCCCTCTCTAGTTACTGGATTCTTGGAGACCTATATGTAAAACATGTGTTGCAGGATTGTAATGAACCAAAATAAAGATAGCATTGACTCGACAAAATGAAGGATGATAGTCCGTTCAGAAATCTTCCAGAGGATCTCTTGATAGAGATATTTATCAGAGTTCCAATATCAGAGTGGGAACAAATATCTTCTGTTAGGAAACAGTGGGCGAATTTATTCCGGGGAGAATGCTTGTGGCAGGCTGCTCTTAATCGGGCGTATCCTTTTGCTAGCCAAACCAAGAGATGGATTGGACCAATCCGGCAAGGTTTAAACAAACGGTTGATATCTACGAAAAGCTGGTTGAATTTTTCTTTCGTGTTCTTAGAGTTAGATTCAAGGAACTTAATAGCCTTTTAGCTGCAGGAGATTTGTGGCATTATACGTCAGCAGAAACATATTAGGTGTGGATACAGACATAGATGAAATGCTCGGACATGTTTACTTATTCTTGAAAGATCAGCTTCAACTTTCAACTACGCCTGCTTCAGGCGTTTTGCATGGAACCCTGATCGGTAATTATGTTTCTACTTAAAACGCCCGTTAGCTTGTTCGATGTTATTACAACAAGTGTTCATTGCTAATGACATCTTATCTTATACTCTGGTGGCAGACCAATTGATTGTTTGTGGTAAATCAAAAGAAGAAGCTGATGAGCTTGCGACAAAGATTTGGCTGGCTCTTCTCGACAATTTAGAGGACACAAAACATACATTTATCGTGCTGAAATCCATTGCACAAGAATATGATGTAAGGGAAAACAAAGTACTTTAAAAAAGTTTTCATAAATCCTTTTTTTTTTCTGTATAAAACTAACTAACTCTCTAATAAAGTGCAGGGTTTTCTTCCATATCCATATTCAAGACCGATCAAAGTCCAGTGGAAAGTGTTTGAGAAACTGTTTGTTGATTTCCGCGACTTGTTTGATCATTCGGAGTACTGCGACCTAATAGGAATCGCCAAGAAGAAGTTTCAAACTATACCTTATCTTTGGTTAGGCTATTAACTAGCTTAGCTGCTTTTGTAACGAAATTTATGGTAATGCTAGCCACTACAAGACATCCAAAGTCTGCATCTTGTAAGAAAGACGTCCAAAATGCAGATTCTTGGCCATGTAAAATTCGTGATTAGTTTCTAAAGCAAAAAAGTCAAACCTATTAACAACTCTGTTGACTATTTTAATCTCTTTAAGTCTTAACGTTGCTAAATCCAGCTATTCACTTTCTTCTTCATCTTCTTCTTCGAAATGGTTCTCGCGAAAGTCTTGCCGATTCTCGTTCTCTTCTTCTCGGTGTCACTGACCTTGGCACAATCCAACAATGGCGAACACCTCTCAATACTCGTCTCGCAAACCGGCCTTGAATTCGCGAAAGATTTCCTCATCCACAAAGTGATATCTACGACGATTCCGCTTCAGCTGCCAAACATTGAGAAGAAGGTTAAAATCCCTCTAATCGGGAAAGTTCGAATGGGTCTGTCGAATATTCAGATTAACGCGGTTAATGTCCAGTCTTCGTCGATCGAGACAGGAGAAGATGGAATCGTTTTGAGTGTTTCAGGTGCGACAGCAGATTTGAGCATGGATTGGTCTTATACCTACAAAGCTTCCTTCTTTAAGATTTCTGATCATGGGGATGCTTCTGTTAAGGTAAAATTTGGTGGAAAAAGTTGTGTTCTTTCGAAGTGGGTTTTTAATTTTCTCTTGGTTGTTTATGTTTGAAGTTATCGAAAATCAAATTGGGTCTTTTATTTTTGCTCTTTGTGTTCATCTCATTTTCTCTTGTTCAGAACATTCTCTTTCATCAGAAGAAGAAAAAGCTTAACAGGTGATGATGATTCTGATGATGAAGGTTAAAGGAATGGATGTAAAAATCACTGTCACTCTCGTTGATGATAATGGGAGTCTAAAGATTGCCTCACGGGAAAGTGATTGTAAAGTGAAAAGCATCGATATTCACATCAATGGTGGTGCTTCTTGGCTATATCAAGGGTATTGTTGAATATCATTATATCACTGAACAGTTTTCTTCCAAGATTAGAAATAAAAGATTCTTACTTTTTATTATTATTGTTCTTGCGCAGGGTGGTTGATGCATTTGAAAAGAATATTATTTCAACTGTTGAAAATACTGTCTCTAATAAAATTGTAGAAAAGATGAAGAAGCTTGATTCTTTATTGCAATCACTTCCGAAAGAGAGAAAGATCGATGACTCTGTTGCAGTGAATCTCACTTTCACAGGCAACCCTGTCGTTGGTGATTCGTCTGTTGAAGTTGGAATCAATGGTTTATTCATGCCAAATGGTGATGATGTTAAAGTTTCAGGATATCGGTCTTCTTCCATCTTTCGCGGGGTTAAAAGAATGGTGACGATTTCAATAGAAGAGGAAGTTTTCAATTCTGCAACGCTTGTCTACTTCAATGTAAGTTCCAAAAGTTTGATACATCTATGGATCGATTGATGAGTTTGGTGGAAGAACAAATTTGAAAGCTTTTTGGATTGGTTTGATCCAGGCAAAACGGATGCATATGGTAATCGAGGAATCAAAGAACGGGTCGGTTCTAAGCACATCTGACTGGAAACTCATCCTTCCAGAACTGTACAAACAATATCCAGATGTTAAAATGATGCTTAACATGGCGGTAACATCTCCTCCTGATGTTAACATCACAGAGAATGGAATTGATGCGACGATTCATTTAGAGATATCAATTGATGTTCAAGACTCTGGAGCTGTCCTATCCGTAGCACGCATATCATCGGTATGCTAATATTAATTCACAGAACAAGCGAACTTAAGAAGCAATCCTTGGATCACTAAAGCCAAATTCCGATTCTTGTTTGCAGGTTCTGAATGTTGCGTGTTCTGCAGAAATCGCAGAGAACAATCTAGCCGGTAGCCTCAGGCTAACAGATTTCAATGCAACGATGAAGTGGAGTAGAATTGGAGAGCTTCAAGCAAACTATATTCAGGTAAAAATAGTTTGTTATTTTTTTAGTTAAGATTGAGACTTAGCGACTCTTGCTTGGCACAAAACTGGATGTTTCTTGCTCTTGGTTAGGATGTGACGTCGACGATTCTTGAAGCCTTGTTTTTGCCGAACGTAAACACACGCCTTAAGAGAGGATTCCCGTTGCCGTTTCCACACGGTTTCACGATCAAAAACACAGAGATAGTCTATGTTGAAAATGGTGTTATGGTCTGCAGCGATATAGCCTCTTATTAGATATCAACAGTCTCAAGAGTCAAGATTATTGATACTTGTGAAGCTGTTTCTATAAATCTGCGTTGCAAGACTTAAAAAGTCTCAGCATGTATTTATTTCTTAGGGTATTCGAATTCCCTATGTTCTTTGTTACATATTATTATAACACTTATACTCCATGTGTATATCAATATTCATACTTCTGTGACTACATAATAGTTTTTTTTTTAAATATATTGATTACTACAAGTCTACAAGTTTGCTTTTTTTTTTTATAAAACCGAAATTTTTGGGTAGCACTTAATTAAGATTTTGATAATGGTTTGGGCTTTGGCAGTTATGGGCCTATTTTGTATAAATGGGCCCAACTGCTTTTTTTTCCGGAAATTTTGGGGAAAGCTATTCATTAATTGAAGTAAAAAAAACAAATAATAATTTCCTTATTTTATCTCTCTAGAAAAAAGAAATCAAACGCTTCCTCATCTCTCTCTCTCTAACAATCTTCGCCTTCTGGTTCATGTAATTGGGTAATCGGCTCGTGCATCATCAACTCACTGAGTCCTAATTTTACCCGCGAAAATAAAGGCTTCTTCTGCTTTCTTTTAATTTTCTTCTTTTTCAAAATTTTAAACCATTCTCTCTGACAATGGAGATCTCCCTCCCTCTCTTCTTCTCCTAGGGTTTCTCTCCCTCTCCTTCCTGTTCTCTCTCAGCCTCTCTCGTCTTTCTCAGGTTTTCCATGGATGTGGCGGCTAGTAATGTTCCGGTGAATCTTGAATCTGTTACAGCGAATTCGATGGTTGACGAAGAGATCGGAGACGGAGGAGAACCGGTGGCTCCGCCTGCCAAAAGGCAACGTTTTGGCGAAGAGATGAATAGAGTGGCGGAGATTGTGCTGGTTTTGTCGGCGTTGGGGAGGATGCGAGGAGGGAAAACGCCGACGGAGGTGGAACTCGAGCTAATGGGTGAAGCTAGGTTGAAATTAGCAGGGATGTGTCAAGAATTTACCCCTAAGGATATTATCGCTAAAGATGATGTTAGAGCTGTGATTGAAGATCTGGGTTTGAATGGAAATCCTAAAGACCAGAGATTAGGATTACGAGCCCCTAAGCTGACCATCTCCGAAAAGCTATCTCTTAGGAAAAGAAAGGTAATGCCTTGTTTCGTGATCTATTCTTAGATGCCACAATTTGATACTGTAATGCCTTTTCTTTGAAATTGCTCGCTTCAACTTCAATTGGATATAGTTTTGTCAGAATATTGAGAGATGCAGTTTTCTGTGTGGCTATTAGGATCATGTTTTGATCTTTTCAATACAGCGAGTGGTTTGATATGGTTTTTGATTAAACTTTTCTTCAGATGGAAGAAGCAAAAAAGTACCCTGCACCTACAGTAACCACTGGATATGCATCTCACTTGTCACAGCCAAACGGTGGTGTGGCATCTCCAGGACTTGGTACGGCTACACATTCTGTCCGCATTTCAACAAACCATCAATCTTTATCTTCAGGCATCGTGACAGTTTCTTCACCCTTTGTTTCTGCAGCAAATAAAGTTTCTGCGGCACATCAATGGCCTAGTAGTGAAGTTACTAGTGTTAATACAACCGGAAGCCATTTCAGAATGGAGAGACCTCAGATGATGCTTAATGGTGCTTCTCAGGGCACTCGTAAGTCCTCCTATTTTAACTCTTTATATGCCCACTTTGTTTTCTTTAGATGCAGATGCAGTGATAAGGTACTGTTAGCCTTTGATTTGGCTCGTTTATTGCGGCTAGGGTATTCTGGTTGGTTTGCTATGGCTTTTTACTAGAAGAGTTATAAACTTACTGAATGTAACTATAAAAGCCAAATCCAGATGCTGATTAACCAATCATTAGATTTTTAGATGTACATAGCCCTCCATGCTCAAAAATCAGAGTACCTTTTGTGAATGTGGTCATTTTCTTGCTTAAAAGTTTGCAAAGCTTACTGGTCATGAGAGATGATAAATAAATATTTACTGGTCATGTTAACCTTTCTTTTTGGTTAGGTTTCTATCTTGAGTTGCAAAATTACATGTTATGTTTATAGCTCTTGAATAGCTTCTTCATCGTTGATATCGAGTTTGTTTCAAATATTACTTGTTCCTGTGTTCCAGCAATTTCTTCTGCAAATTATTATGCTGCATCCTGGTCTGCTCAACCTCAATCCACCATATCATTCAGTACTGCACCAGATAAGAAGGTTCCTGTTCAAAGTTCTGTCAGGGTAGCAGATCCAAGCTTTAGACCGTTCACGTCCCAAACTCCGCATGGTACCTTCCCGGGCACAAATCAGCCGAAGCAAGGAATGCATTATGGTCAGACTTCTTCGTTTGGAAACAGCCATAGTGAAATCGCTAAGATAATCCATAAGGTTCTGCAACCACGGGATAAACAATATCCTGTGTGGAATCCACCTTCAAGAGATTATATGAGCAGAACAATGACATGCCAGATGTGTGAAGTTACCATCAATGAAGTGGAGACTCTACTGGTTTGTGATGCCTGTGAAAAAGCATACCACTTGAAATGTCTGCAAGCAAACAATATGAAAGGGGTTCCAAAATCTGAATGGCATTGCTCAAGATGTGTACAAGCATTCATTGGGAAGCCATTTCCTCCTCAATATGGCCGTGCCATAACGACGACTACGGCAAAAGTGCCTTCTAATACAACCAGAGTTCAATCATTCACAGCGAAGAAGGTTGGGTCGATGGATATAAAGGTTAATCAACAGAAACCAATTGTAACTACGAGTCCTTGCTTCGTTTCTGGAGCAGCAACTACATCTCATTTTGAGACTGCTAGTGTGAATGCAAATACAACTGCAAGCGCAGCAAAGAGTACTAACATTGGACCACAAGGCTTTAGGGAAAGTGTTACCAATTCTCGAGCACCAGTATCATTTACCGAGACTCCAAATCCTACAACAATGGCAAGTACAGGTGCAGTGATAAACAATGGCCTCATAACAAAACCTTTAACGCCAGTTAGCACTATGAGCAGCACTTCTCCATTGCCTGTTGGTAACCGGGTTCCCTTGAATGCAACTTCAAACGCTACTCCGAGTACACCAATAACTGCTAGCCTTGTAGCACAAGCCCCAACAGTTACCGAAAATGGAGACAGCAGTTCAACCGCCTTTGGGACTGCTGACCATTCTATATTGAATACTGACCTTACCACTCAAGTCCATGCATTGACTGTTACTTCCAGTAGCAATTCTAAACCGGCAGTGTCACATTCTGAGAGTGCAAAAGCAACTGAAGATGCAGCTATGGGTCAAGCATTGAATGCTGATGATGGACCACAAGCTCCTATGGAAAACGTTGCTAGGTGTGAGAATCCATCAGAGTCTACATCTCATTCAGACTCTCTGAATGATAAAACAACATCAGAGAACGGTCAAGAATTGAGCAAGGATGCCAGGGAGAAATTTGCTTCTGAAACTTGCCAGAACCACCCATCAGAGACTCCAGCCGCAGTTATATCAGATCAAGACTCGAAGATGACTGCCGAACCATCCATGCCACAAGAGAATTCAGCTTACCAGAGAGAGGAAACAGCGTCTCAGCCTCCTTCGGTGTCATCTAACTATCATTCACAAACCGAGAAGGAAACACCAAATATCCAAGATTCTTTACAGAATGTCCCGGGAGATTCACCGGAAGGCAAAGGGTTAAATGGCTTAGAATTAGATGATAGACAGCAGGAGCATCCTTCAGAGCCCGAGTTTGATAAGTCAGATACGCTAAATGAAGCAAATGCTACCTAACATACACCTCATTGTTAAGTGAAACCAGGAATGTTCAGAACATTGGAGCTGTGGACCATCTTGCCAAAGCAATCGGAGTTATGTTAGTGAAGACGATGATGGTTTCGATATAAAACATGGGTTTATGGCATCTTTGATCTAACTCTTTGAAGCTTCTGTTTTAAAATTTTTTGTAGCTAATAGAATCATGATTCAGATATAGTTTTCAATTATGATATAAATTGGTTCCTTAGTCAGACTCTACCGATTTGGATGCTATATCATGATTCATGTACTCAAATATTACACTTCTTTTCATTTCAGTTGAAACTGATCGTCTCTGTAAGACTACTTCAAACTCCATCAATTTTTTGGGTCAAATTATATAAATTGTGCTATATTTTTCTTCTATGAAATCCTACAAATGGAAAATAGATTAATTCAAGTGTGCACCATAATCGAAACAAATATTAATTCGATGCTTACAATTACATTATGATAAAAGAAAAGTTATCATGTTAGACTTGATATCGATAGTCGATACTTTTGTTTTGTGAGCCTATTATCAAGTCAGCACTCTTTATGTCTTTATTGTCTACAAGTCTTTTAAGAATACAAATGTGCATTTATGCTCACGAGGGCAGTTTAGGCCAAAGGTAATTTAGGATTATAACAGTAATCACAGAGCTAATAAGGATGAGAATGAATCAATCATAAGGGTTTCTGAAACTTTTCAAGAGCTCTGGAATGTCATACCCCAACATATCATCAACAGTCTGCAGCATTTTCGGCTTTAGCTTCTCAAACTTGTCGATGTTGTAACCACTTAGCACCTCCCTGAAGTGCTCCACATTTGGGAAATCTCCTTTTGGTAAATGATGCTCTCTTTGTACCTGTTCCCATGTCACACACAAAGTCAAAACACACATTTGTATTAAGATTCTCAGAATCAGAAATCGCATATTTTAAAGATCCTTAAAATCAAATCAACCTTTCCAAAGACGTCTTCCAAGTTATCTATCAGTTTCTGTTGAGCTTTGGCTTTTCCCATTATGGCTGGCATCTCTTTCTTCAAATGACTTATGATGTATGCATGTATCTTTGCAGCTCTTGCCCGTTTCACAAACTCGTTTATCTATTATACAGACAGAATACGGTTAAAACTAATATGAGGCGAGGAAGTGAAAGAAGAAAGGTTCACACTCACTCGACGATCACAAGCTTTCTTTGGAATGTCTTTCAAATCAGAGAGAAGGTCATCTTGCTCCATTTCGAATAATTCTCTCCCAATTGGACCAGTCGCAGCTTCGTTTATGGGTTTATCACTGAATGAACTGTTCACAGCAAGCAAACAAGGACATTAAAACATAAATTTCAGTTTCAAACCGCTTTTATGTTAAGCAAAACACAGCCAACTAGTTGAAGAAACAGGCACACTTACCCAATGTAGACACGGACAACCTCAGGAGTATTGAGAACTTTCCCAAGTGACCACATGAGAGCTCCATATACCCTCATTAGCTATATAAGATATGGAGACAGACGTGCCAATGTATTAGAACATGGAAACAATCAAAGGAGTGTCTGAAAGAAGGAAAAAAATAAGAATCGATAACAGATTGGGGAGTCAACCTGCTGAGTGTCCACTTGGTCAGCCTTATTCAGAACAACGCGGATCTTGTCATCATGACCGCGTAAAGATGAAATAACACGCTTGAACTCATCGCTTACATCCAGCTTGTGTGGGTCAAATAGGAGGAGGATGAGATCGCACTTAGAGGCAAACCATGATGTAACACCAGTGAATTCATATGCTCGCTGTGTCCGTTGCTTTTCCCCTGATAAAACTCCAGGAGTGTCGACAAATGTTACGTGCTCCAGCAGCTTCAACAAAAGATGAATGGATCAAAAATTATCAGCAAAATAATATAAGCAAAAACAAGAACAATCTCCTTTAGGAAGCATGAGGTTAAACATACAGGGTGAGGCATCTGAGAGCATTCAAACTTTGACAAAAAGGCAGTCCCAAAAGTTGTAAGACCACTGAATGGCATATCTGCTTGAACCGCTACTGTATTCCCCGGAATGCTTCTTTCATCAGGTCCAGACTGTGAAACACAATAAACAGATCTAAGTCACCCTGCATGAGAGGTGAAAATGAAGTAATCTAGTTACCACTGTCAACCACATAGTAAAAACTTAAAATGTGTATAACACAAAAATCAAATGTTTAGCAGAAGATGGATCAAAGTTTTATAGGACTAATAGATCCTCCCACAAATGAAGGCAAATTACAAATTAGCATACCATGACAACGACAAATCTGTCAGTAGTCGGTTCTGGTCCAATATGAGCTCCTGAAAAATATGATATTTGAAGTTATAAGAAGCTGTTTTATGGTTCATCATGACCTGTTTGTATCTCCTTTTTAAACATCAAAACTAGTTAGGTCCCAGATGGAGAAGGAGAGAGGATAAGATGGATAACTTGCCTGGATAACTAGCTTTAAGCAAATGCTTAATGAACGTTGTTTTTCCTGTGGAGTACTGACCCAGAAGCATTACCATAGGTTTCGCATCGAAATCACTGTTAGTCTAACCAAAACACAAGTAATTAGTTCAATGGTCAATATAGTTTGAACTCAATAGTATTTGGAACTTAAATAACAGTTATCCAGAATTATTGTTATAAGAGTACCAATAAGCAATGCCCAACTTACCAACAAAGGGGATACAAAATCGTTAAACCGATAAGCAACTTCAAGTGGCTTCAGCTTCTGAATGTACAACCTCTTCAGGCCATCGACTATAGATGTTACAGCGGACAGAGAAATCTGAGAACAGGAAATCCAGTTTACACAAAAGTTAGATGTAAATTAGCTAAAAATGTTCTTCGCAGCTAAGAAAAACTTGACAGAAACTCCACCAATAATCTTTTTGAATACATAATAAAGATATAGGTAAGAATGACCCCAAAGAACATTTACTAAATATGGGAGTATTCTGGAGGCAATAAAATGGTTGGTGGTTAAATAGACTGCTTGGAAAACCAAACCTTTTTTGAAGATTTTGAAGAGAACCAATGAGCTGTAAGTGATGTGTCAGCAGCAGGGCTACCTGAATAATTGAATCAAATGAGATATATAATTACAAAAGTTAACTGTTTGCTCTAGTATAAGAGATTCTCTGTACCACTCATATTAGGATCACTCGACTTTGATGAATGTTTCTTCTTCTGTGTTAAATGAACAGTTGTAAGTAATATTTAATTAAACTCGAAGGATAAAAATCAGAAATTACAGGCCCAATACTAACCGCCATTAATACACCCAGACCTTCCATGGTAGGTGGATTCATATTTTTGAAATCAACTGCAATTAGCCAGAAAAGTTTCAGAAACAAGAGCAATATATTAACATTGAGCATATTGAGATGAAGACAGCACTTAAGCATGATGTAGGAAAAGAAACAAAGAATGGATTCACGCTTTAATTCCCATACCGTCGCTATTAAGGACTTCATGCGATATTTCATGTCCAGTTTGAGCCAACGAAACGAGCTATATTGTTGAAAAATAACAATAGATTAGATTCACAGCGAGACATGGACATTTTAATGAGAGATGTATACTGGATCTCAACCTGCATAGCAACAATGAATTCTTTGAAACCAAGATACCCCTGTCTCTTTGAATCAGCAATTGCCCAGACCTATCAGAAAGTTAGAAGAGAAGAAGCATAAGCCTCAAAGTTGGCATCTTTTAAACAGCTGAGATGAAATGGCAACTAAATGCTTTGCCAAGTGACCAATTAAAACACAACGATATCGTAAACCCCAACAAATCTATGTAGAGCATGATCGCAAGGGCTTGTTGCTTGAGATAAATGGTATTTGTGAGTCCATAAAAGCTGTGAAGCCTTTGCTTCAGAACTCAAAACTATTCAAGCCTTCTCTATTCTCAAGTGAACGTGTTCAATCATTGGATAAACCCCAGAGAATAATAGCGGCCAAATTCAACTTATGAATAGGAATCCACAAGTAACCAACGCAATCAATTCCAACTCAAATCCTTACCTGCTTCAACTCCGGTCGGGGCAAATTCGACATAGAGAAGAACTTGATAGCATCGTTACCAGTAATGCGGCCATCGCCGTCTGCTCATTACACCAAACAGAGAAGCTCTTAGCGCATAAATTGAATAAGAAAATCGTGGATTGAAGAAGCAGTACCAGAAACAGAATTTAAAAACTACATCAAATGAAACCTGAATCGGCGAATTCGAACCATTCCTTGTAGATCATTTGATTCTCCTTGGAACAAGAACCAGCTGCGACGGAATCGATCTCCATCTCCGATTGCAAAAATCTAAAGATGTGCCGATTAACAAAATTCTCAGGTGTGAATCCAGATTTGAGAATTTGCAGATATTGAAGTTAAAAGGAGGAGAAGGTAAGCAACAAAAATAAAATAAAAAGTCCGTTTTGTATACGTGAGATTACGGTTTCAGAGAAAGCGGGTTCTTCGTCTCGACGGCAAGGGAGGGGAAAGAGAATTAGCAATGCAAGAAACTGTCCTATATTTTCATAAAGTTGCACAGATGGCCCAAGACTCTTGATTTATCGTAAAAACCCACTATTAAATAGCGATGCGAAAATTGCTGTCTCGTCTGAATTATTGCTCGAGGATTTTTTTGATTACTGCTTGTCGAAAAGCAATAAAGAGAGGGAGTTTTTAAGAGCAGAGCGCGTGCTTGGATAAGTGATGGTAGTAAATACTCTTTTTTTTCCCAACATGGTACTAAATACTTTTTTTCCTTACAACATGGTCCATACATTAGATTGTAATGAAATTGAGGAGGATTTTAAATCATGGAAATTAATATATTCTAAATCTTTTGACCCAAACAAAATATTAATGGAATAATGTTATTGGATGATTTATTTACACCTGGTGCAAAAATAATCAACCTAATTTTAAAATCTGGTTTTATTTATTTCTGAAAAGTATATTATTCACTACCAAACAAAAAAAAAAAGTCTTATAAATTTTTAATATATGATTTTCCACCATCTATTTTTAAAAATTTTGTATCTGATTCCACAGCAATATATTAATTTGTACCTAAAGGAACTTTCAAATTCATTTGAAGAAATCTTGCAAGTAAATTGACTAAATTATGGTTTTCGTATTAACAGACAACAAACCAGAGTTCTTAGAAATTTCGAATTGAGTAAATGGAAAACAGATTTAGAAAGCAATATCACAGAGTTAAACATAACAAGTTCAAAAATCACAAAACAAAGATAACAACAAAGACATAAAAATTTTAAGACCAATCTAATTTACTGTAAGATCTCTCGTTGAACACATGAAATCTACTACAAAATCGACGCATTAAAGAACAAACAAGCTGATTTACAGTAATAATAAAAATAAAAATAAATTAGGAAATGTTATACTATTTTACAGAGAGCCTCTGTGTACACATATGTAGCAATATCATCATCCAACAAGGGAGCCAAAACTTTGAGAGCTTTTATGATCCAAAGAATGATTCAAGAAATTCCAATGGTCTTACCCAGAAGCCAGAGAACAAGCGACATTTCGATCCCGAAGATTGTATGGAGAGTACTTCTATCAAGTGTAAACCCAAACACCGTGATTCCTGCTTTATTGTTCTCGAAGTAATTCACTGCAAAATCCAACAATAATTTGTAAAGATGAGTAATAAATAACTAAAGATGAGAAGATATGAGATTTGGTGTGGATGCATATGTACCTAGAGCTTGCCGTTTTTGGAATGATATGGTGCTATAAGCATAAGCAGGGATGAGATTGTTGTTATCGAAATCATCTTCTTCGTCTCCATATTCCTCACTCTCGTCTGATTCTCCAGTATCAACATCTGTTGAATAGAATCCGTGTCCGCTTGCTCTATCAACTAACCTTGGAGTCTCTCCGTCTACTGTCTCAAAGGATTCTATTGTCGCGCAGACATGCCACTTGGCAGCAAGGCAAGTCACCGCCTGAGCCTTGTGTGTGATCTTTGAGGCACTTCGTAATAGAATGAGCAGCGCAGTGACCAGCGTCATTGAGCATAGCTGAAATGATGACAAGAAAAAAGAGTGAGCAAAATGGTTAAAGAAGCAAAATTTCTCATCAAGATCCAATAGAGAAAGTAAAAAACAAAACTCACTGCGAGTTCTCCAGCTCTGTAGATATTCAATTCAGCATAGGCCTTAGTGGTGATAAGCAGAGAGTAAAACTGACTGCCAGTGACAAGAATCAGTGACAACAATATGAAGGTTCGGAATCGGTGGCTGATGATTCTCAGGTGACGTCTGATACGGAGATGTTCAGACAAGATGGAACCAACATCTGAATCCATCTGGAAGACCCCAGCAAAGTCTTGGAGCCTAAGGATCTGGAGATGGCAGATGAGACGGAAGAGGACACAAACCAGGAAGATCACAGTAGTGCGGTATAGCCATGAGCAGAGTTCCATCAGACAAGCGACTGTATCACTCAAGATAACATTACCAAGGAAAGGAATCTGAGAAGCGCCTGAAGCGTACCACCATATCTTGTATGAGCTCATCGCTAAGAAACAAGGAGTGACGAAGTAGGAGAGAATCTTAAGCGATCTCTGCATAAGAAAGAGTAATGATTTCAGTAAAAAGCTAAAAACATGGCTATGTGCTAAATCATAAAACAAAATTGAAACAATGTAATCCTTGAGGAGCAAGTAAAAAGAGGAAAATCAAGATTCAAAGTAGTTCGTTTCGTTGTTCACACCACCATTGGAAGATTTATTTATAGCTTCTGGATTGAGATGCAATGGGGTTTAAAACCTTTGGACTTCTAGGGCTTTAGATTGTTCTTTGGCTAAATTTGTTTCCAAAATTAATTTTGATCTACTCATAGTGCGACAGGATTTGGAAGGATCCAATATTTCTACACAAAACGACAGATTCAAACTTTTTCGTATCGACGTGTAGGAAGAAAACAAATGATCCTCCTGAGCTATTTCAATCATAGGCCCGAAATTCCCAAAATCGAGCGATTCCACCGACAATCGAGAATCCAAATTCAAATTGGCAACGATAAACGGAGCAGGAACGAAACTCAGATTTCCAGAAACCAATCAAGGATGCGAAATTCGAAACGGAATCGGAAATGAGCTAAAAAAAATTAAAAAAATGAAAAACTCACGTTGAGCTGATTGGTGTAGCCTCGCCGGACAGTCTCGCTCTCGTCCCAGAGCTTATCGAAGAAGAGGAAACGTCGGAGACCATACTTGCTGACGAACCTGGAGAGACAGAGGAAAGAAAGGGCAGCGAAGCTGCTGAGAGAAAGCTGAACCACGGAATCGTACGGCCTGGAGTGATGGCTATCGCAGTCAGCGCAAGCGAGCATGAAGTGAGACGTGACCGGAACGACGAGCGTGAAAACAACGAACATGGACCAGGAGAGAACCGCCGTCCAAGGGCTCGACTGATCCACGCACATCCATCTCAGGTATTTCCGGAAACTATGGAGCTCGTCCTGCGCGTGAGACACGCAACGCGTGAACTTGTTTTCCCGGTTAATCAACGGCTCTCGTCTTCCTCCTCCGTCGCCTCCTGCTGCGCTTCCGATGTCGATGTCCGCCATGGACGATCGCTCGGAAAATTTAGGCTGCGAGAAATTAGACGAGAGGCTCTCTCTGTTGTTTTTTTTTTTTGTTTTTTGGGTAATTTTCCAAATATAAAATTTTCGGCGATTGGTGACGCGGTTGGGATGAAGAAGGCAGAATCAAGAATAGCTAAGATTGTTAAGGTTATTTATAAAAGGATTTTGATTGATGCTAACGTGGCCTTTCACAACCATATATAAAACTAATTCTAAACCAATTATATGTTCTATCATTACTTAGAACATGTATATATGTATTTTTGTTTTATATGCCATTACTGTGTTTTTATAATTCATGTTTTGAAGGTACTTGTTTTTGTGTTTATAGATTTTAATAAGTTTATTAGGTGATTCTTTATATAAGATTTAGACTTTAGAGATATAATTAATTCAAGTGATTACAGTGGCTTAGAGGATAATAATCTGTATGAGTTGTAGACGACAACAAAAAAATGATAGATATTGGTTTACTAAAACTAAATTTAATTTTTTTTTTGTTTACACTTTTCAAATGTTTGTGTTGATTGAAATAAATATATGAAATTTTGGGTATTTGTTATAGTATTTATTATTTTCTATGATTTAGGGTTATATACTTATTTATGGGGATGTCAAAATACAATGTATAAAATTTGGGTTTAAGTTTAACAAACGATCTTGTGCAGTACCATTGTAAGATTGACTTTTGTGTCGCAATAAAACAAAAAGAAATGTAGATTTGCGTTCATGAGAAACTCATGATTTGACTGACAATCACGGGGTATTGCTGATAACTTTAAGGATTTTTATCCTAGAAAATTTAGGAAAATTTTAGATTTTGGTCGTAAATTAGAAACAAGTCTTCGATCAAGTTTTTTTTTGTCATTTATTTAAAAATTAAAAACTTTCTAGCATGCAGCTAATTGTAGAACATGGATTTTTTTTTTTTTAAAACAGGTTTCAGTATCTGAATTGGTATCATAAATAATAATGATTTATTATTATCTGTAAAAAAATTCATTATAATCAGTGAATTTTTTAAACAATTTTTTACATTTCTTAAAAAAAATTTAAACAAATTCCTTTGTCGTATAGACTTCAAATTTTAATTATTATCATTTTACGGCGGGGAAAAAAACGTGGCAATGAAAAGGTATTAGAAAAACATGAAGATAGGCAAGNCAAGAATACAAGATGCTAGTGAACAACAACAGGCTGTGTAGGACATTGACATGTGATGTGTAAAATTTAGGCCGTAGATTACGCAAATCACCGTAGCTACCGCGCCACGTATGTTGTTAAGCTGTTCCTAATTACCATTAAATTAATTTGATGCCTTAACCAAAAACAAAAATATAATTAGATCAACTCAACTCACCTAGTAAACTCTCAATTTGTTTACTTAATTTTTAATTATACGATCACTTAAAGAATTTTAAGTCCCCGGCCGCATGTCTTAAGTTTATTGGAAGGATGATCGAATTTAAAGTTTCAAAGGCACTATAAATTAATAGAATAAAGAATATTTTACAATTTTATAATAAATGTCGATTTATTCGAATAATTCATGGGCTTGGTTTGATTGCTTGTGACCTTGTGAATGGCTATCCATTCGTGTCTTGTAGTGGAAAACTTGAAACTTTTTTAATACTCTCAAGTCAATAATTTAAAGATTTCAATATATTCGTTATACATACGGTAATTCTTAATTCTAGTATAAAGTAACAATCTTGTTTGATTTGCAATTTTTGTTTTACGAGTATATGATACAAAACAATTTAACAGAATACACGAAAATGAATTATATGATATAGAGGGTTTTATAGTGAAGTTGTAATTTGCAGCTGAAACAATTATTTATTAAAACAAAAACAAAAATCAAACACATTAAACTTTAATCTTTTCGACATGTTATATTAATTATAAAATGGCCGACAGCAATTGTTTCACATATGTGATGACCAGTTAAGCTATGGTTTAAAAAAAAATTGATTGGTCCTGTTTATTGATTTTTCGTCGATATTTGAATAGAAAATAAGCTTTGTCTGTACATATTAGCAACTAGCAATGATCCCTAACCTTAAAACGTAAATTGACCTAAAACTCATAACTCCCTCAATAATGGAAAAAAAAAAAAAACACAAAAAATGGCAAAGGCTGAGATTGTAGAAGAGGTAATTTTTGTGACTAAATTGAACGTAATATTTCAAGTAAGAGTAGAAACGGGCCAGCATAAGCTTTTTATGGGCTTTAAATAAAGAAAGCAATGCTTGTAACCGGTTTGGCTTTGTTTTTGAGAGAAAAAAGGTAAATGCATAATAATACAAAGTGAGATTTATGGGTGTAGATTGAGAATAGATTAGGAACAAACTATTGAAGATAAATCTCAATCTCAAATTGGACAATCACATTCAAATTCGGAGTTCTTATTTTTGGACCAAAATTCGAACCCCAAGAAGAAAGGGAAAGCGACGTAAGAGTTGAGTTTGGTTCGTGTAATAAATCTTCACAGTAAAGAACAAGACATCATGACTTCTTAAATTCCACAATATCTTCCAAGATTTACCATAACAAGCCTAACCCCAAATCGGTAAAAAACAATAAAGAGCTCTGTCTTGCTTCAAACCCAAAGATTCACTGTCTGAATCCGTGGCAGAGAAGCAAAGTAGATACCAAATTTGGGACAACTCGACCAGCAAATTTTAATCAAATGGTCAAACACACAACGAACTCTGCCACCCAACAGCATTTACAGATCAACTTCATCTCAGCCACCAAACTCTAACCTAAAGATTTGGCCTTTGGCCATTGAGCTTTATCTATCACCCAAATCACTCACCGCCCACTGACCATGCCCATCTCCGTGTTGTTTACAATCTAAATGTCGAATGAGTACACGAAAGGGAAAGCTTTTCTTGTCTTCCTGCTGCATCTAAAAAGTTGAATGAAAAACTTCAGGCTTCTCAATTATGACAATGAGTATTCCAACTTCTTTCTTCGAATCACCCAATTTGCATCCCCAGTTAGGTAGCAGAGGAGCTTCACTATCTTTCTTTCTTCAAGCTTCTCACCACAAGGTTCTGCCTATGTCCCGTAGCTTGCTTCCATTTCAGAGCCGAACTCGATCACAAGCAGCACTTTGGTTTACTTCTTGAATAGAAACCCTGAATTTATCAATATCAAAGACAAACAAGTGTTTGTGTCCTGTGTGGTTGTGTTTACATAGCAATGCATTGTGAAAATGCAGCTTCCTATTCCAAACCATAAGCACATCATAGATACTCTATAATCTACAGATTTTAGAATTATAGCACCAGCTTTAGAATGTTATGTGTAACAAAGGGTTGATCTTTATAAGAAACAGATAAATGAAACCCAGATCTGGTTCTTACAGTAACAGATCTTAACACAATCTCCCTCTCTCTCTCTCTCTCTCTCTCACTTCTCTCTCTTTTTATAATATCGTCATCATCTTCGTCATTGTGATTCACAATGATAAAATCATCGTGCTCACTTTTTTTTCTTCCTCTTTTTTTTGTTTTTTCCTTTTTTTTTTCTTTCAATATGAGATCAAAGGAAAATGAAAAAAAAAGGGCGTACAAATTTCTTTTGTAAAATTGGAGATTTTTGTAAATCACGGATCTTGTTGGTTTTTAGTTTTTACCCTCAAATCAAAGACGTAGATCGGTGCAGTGGAGATCGTCTGTGCCGGTGAATAAGTCAACGCCATCCAACGGCGGAAAATTAAGATCAAACTGAAACGGCGGTTTCCGGCGCGAAGATGAAGATGCGATGTCGTCTCCGTCGTCAATAACGGACGACGACGAATCGCAATCGCTGTGGCAATCCTCCGGAGCCACCGGCGGAGTCCGCGGATATCTCTTCGTCGCAGGTAACGGTTTCGCCACGGACGAAGACGCCGCTTCCATCGGCGGTCTCGGTCCGCTAAACGATTTGACGGTGCTGCTCATGCTGCTACTCGCCGGCCGACTGATAATCTGCTGCTCCTCGAAATTTCCGCCGCCGTATAACCGGTGGTCCATGAACGGATCGATCTGGTTCTGATTGGCCGCGAAAGGAGTAGCAGAGCACAGGTTCTGATTCTGATTCTGCTGATTGTGGTAGTTGAGAGGTTGGAGAGGAGAAGAAGGAGAACAATCGATCGGGAAATTGGTCTTGGCCTTAGGACCACGGAGGTTACGAGCGGCGGCATCGTAGGCGCGTGCAGCCTCCTCGGCGGAATCGAAAGTACCGAGCCAAACACGCGATTTCTTTAACGGATCACGGATCTCCGCCGCGAATCGACCCCAAGGTCTCTTCCTTACGCCTCTATACCTCGGCTCCTTCACAGATCCGTTGTGATTCCCGGCGGTTACCGGAAGGGCGGGTCCAGCGACGGAAGAGCCTCTCCCTTTCCTCATGGAGAAGAAGGTGCAGAAACCAGAAGTAATGTGATGGAGAAGAGATCTGTGTGTGAAGAATGAAAAATGTTAAAAGGGAAAGATGAGGAAGATGGAGGAAGGGGAAAGGGTAGGGATTGGAAAAAAAAAAACTCTCTTCAGTATAAAGCCATTTTTGAAAAAATACATTATTTATTTATCATTTCTTTATAAATTTTGCTCAAAGAATTTTTAATTTTAATTTTTATTGTAATAACAATAATTTATGGTTAGAATAGCTTTTTCCCTTTTCTTTTTTTTTCTCAATTTTTTTCTCTACCTTCACGCCCGTCCCACAAGACCGACCAATTCGTTTTATTTATTTATTATGGAGTATCATTTTCTCAACTACGATTCCTTTTCTTTTGCTTTAAACTTTTATTCGATGTATATTGTTGAAAAAAGAATTTGATTTTTAGTTTAAAAAAACAAAATTTAAAACTCTTTAAGAGTTCACAAGAGATGTCTCGAAATGCGAAGAAAGCAAAAGAGGGTAAGCACTTGCTCTCTGTCCTGACCCTGACCACAATATATAAAATCATCTTATTTGTTTATTAATCGCCTAAAGACCAAATAGTCCACATGTAATGACCAAAACACCCTCGTGTATTTTAAATTTAAAATTAATAGTTTAATAATAATACCCTTGGAAATTATTAAGTGAGGTCTTCTCCTTCCTTGGGACCCTACACGAAAACGAGACGCGCTTATCGTCATCGTCGTCTCCCGTGTGAAAAGTAAATGCTGTTGAGGAAACGCATTAATGCAGAAACACATATTTGTTCGTATAAACTGAATTTGTCTCTCTCGTTTAAATCCAATTCAAAAAACAAAACAAAAACCCTCTAAATAAGAACACACATTTCTTAAAATCAACTTGCTCACCTTTAAATTCAGGATTTCTTGTTTAGCAGGCTAAAATCTGAGTTGTTTCTCCAGCCTGATCATAATAGCCTGCTGAGGGATTTGATGAGTAGTTTAAGGTTTTTTCTTGTGGCCTCATCGCCTGTGAATCCCAGAATATCTGAGCTTATGCTCTACAATGATGAATGAGAAACCATGTTAACATTTTTTCCCTTTTAACTTGTCAAAGCTTCTACTTTTTGTCTGATATTTGAATAAGAAGAACAAAGTTACCTCGACGTTCTTCAAAGTGTAAACCAGAGTGTAGATTGACTTCTGAATTAGTTCTGTATTCTCAGGTGTCATAATCGACGAATGAACCTTTCTGCAATGTAACAAAAATGAAAAGAGAATTTTGCCGTCTTCAGTAAGAAAATACGGTCAAGAAGATTACATTCTCAGTCTTCTACCATATTATCTAATCACAGAGCTTATCCCTCAGTCAGGCATTAGTATGTAAACGAGCTTTGACATAGATGTGGTCCTAATACTGCTTTAAAATTGTCAGAGACAAGTTTCCACTCCATCCACGAGCATACAATAAGTGATAGAAACAGCAGACTCGGTTTCAGAAGATAAAAAGGTAGACAAGAACATCAATTATTCCAGATTGTAAAACGGTAGATCAAATCGGACACTTGATTTGACACGGAGCTAGTAAGATAGACACGCTTGTGCAAAGATATGCATGGTTTACGATAAATCTTGTTCTGAAATTTGTCCACAGATAGAGTGTGAAGCCACGGAATGTTCTAAAAACTGAAATGCAATTTAATTTGTTCTGACCGATGTATGGTTAAGACCTTAAAATTTGTTATTTCCCAGTTCCGAGGGCATGGAGTAAATGGAAATTACTGCTTTTGACCTCTACTTTATTGTCTATTTCCCTAATGAGGTTGAGAATTGTTTGACACTTGCATTGTGAACTTCCTCCGAAGACTATCTAAAGTGGCTTTAAAGATGTACAATCATTCAATCAATAATGCCAAGATTGTTACCTAAAGCCAAATCTTGGTGGCTAAGAGCCATTTACCTCATATCGTCAGAAGCTTGGGTCAGGCTTCGAGTTAGGCACTCAACTTCCTTGAGCAAGCCGCTGTCGCGAAACTCAGAGAGCAAAGGTTGAGCATCTTCAGCCATGGCTTGAATCTGTGACATCACTACATCAAAACCCAACGCTTAAGCATGAGAATACATTTTGTTTTCTCTTTTCCATCTTGAATTTCACCTATTGAATATTTGTAAATAATGTAAATTAGATGCAGCAAAGGCCACCAAAATTACTCATATCACCTTTCTGAGCAATGGTTTTGCTTCTTCAATAACTGACGCAGCTCTCTCAGCAAGCGAATACGAATTGGCAACACCAATCTCCTCTACATCGCGTCCAATACGAGTGAATATTCCAACTAGTTCATCTAAACTTACTCCTTGCTTTCCCTTTATCTTCTGCCTATCACAAACAATCAGACCTTCGTTACCACATTCCGGATGCAGAGGCCCTACTGAAGGTTCTGGTATCGGATCCCTCGGCGTAATGTCGATCATAGTTTCCATTAGAAGACCAGACTGATTCACCTCAACCAGTGAATTCTTAGGGATAATAATCTTATCATCTTCAATCTACAAAAGACGAGAGCCTAACATAAGAAACAAATGTCACTGTCAAAACCAGATCAAAGCACCAAATCATACCTCGGCAACAGCTTCAATGTTCTTCAAGGAAGGATTAACACGGATAACCGTACCAACGGTCACCCCACGGATCCTAACCGGTGTTCCCGTGCAAATGCCAGAGGCTTGCCTAAGCTCAAACACAGTCTGATATTTCCTGAACTTGGCCCGCATTTGAAACCCTCGCAACCAAGCCCAGCTAAGAGCAAGAAGCGTAGCTCCAGAGACAATAAACAAACCAACCCCACCTTCCCAAACACTTCTCTTACCGAACCCAAAATCACTCAAAGGTCTCAAAGTCTGTCTCCATATATTCCTCGGCACATCCAAAACAACCGTGAGCGGATTCTTCCCTTCATCAGACGATGGCTGCGTATGTCCGGCGTCGGAATTGGATGCAGCTCTGACCACTAAATGCCTAGTTCTAGGTTTCGGTGGGAGATAAGGAAGCCCATTGGGAGAAACTCGAGGGCAAGCAATCATGGAAGACGATGGCATTAGTGACGATGGAACTTGAATTACCGGATTCCCAATCATCTCCAAAAATCCAAAAAACTAAACTTTGTGTGGTAAAGTTCCAATTTCTCCGAGCTGCAGCTGAATGGGATTTCCAATAAATGAAAGTGAACGAAGAACATGTGAATTGCGTGAAACTTCTACTTGACCGATCGAATTACAAGTCGAAATTAGGGTTTTTGGGGAAAGAGAAATACCTGGGCTCGAATTTTGTCACGAACTGGTGTCGTGAATCTGAGAATGGCGTCAAAGACTTACCGCTGGGACTCAGACGGCAGATACAAAAGACGGAAAATCCCATGTGTTAATAATTAATATTAATGATAATTAATTAAACTAATTCCGAAATGTAAAGGGAGTGTACGTACTGTCAGGCCAATTTAGAACGAGGAGGGGCATTTCCGTAATAATCAAAAAGTATACACTGAACTCAAGAATTTCTCTCTCTTTATCTGTATGCTTCGCTCTTTGGAGGAGCGGTAAGCCATAGGCGTTGGCGTTTGCGTTTGACCGCAAATGGGGAAAAATAGCTCAAATCAATTATTCATTAAGTTCAACAACGACTCTTCCTCAAATGAGACAATTCATGTAATGTCAAGACTCAAGATCAACAAACCGACCGCTTCTACCATTATGTTATTTTGAGTAGTAACATCAAGATCACAGCTTTTGGACACACAAAACCCTGAGTTTCCGATTTTATTATTGCGAGTCCTTGCACTGATGTCACGTCTCTTGTGTGGCTTGAGATTCAGTTCATTAAAGGATTTACCTTTAGACCATCCATCACCAACCGACAAGCAGTAGCTTTAGAAGAGCCATTCTAATGAACAAACCGTTCTTTGCTTGTCTGAAGTAGGCGGCTCTTGGATCAGCGTCAACATCTGGAGTGATCTACTCAAATAGAATTACAGAGAGTGAGGATAGTGCCGTGGTTCATAGCAGGAAAAAGGAGAAAAATAGAGGTTTTATTAACTCACTTCATCCAATCTCGGTAAAGGATGCATGATAACAGCCTTTTTCTGCATCACTCCTAACAGATCCTTGTCTACGATATACTTCCCACGAGCTGCTTCGTAAAGGTCAAGCCTTTCTCCAAACCGCTCTCTTTGGATTCGGGTTTGATAAACTACGTCACACTTGGATGCTACTTCCATTAAATCTGAACTTTCTTCCCATTCAACCCCATTCGATGTCAAATAGTCTTTGATATCATCCTACAGTTAAAAAAAATAAAAACATTTTAAAGATGATAAACAACAAAGCCAATATTGGTTTCGAGTAAATTAAGCCACATTCTTCAAGTTCTCTAAAGGAGGGTGAGAAGTTTAGTAATACTAACCTTCATCTTAACAATTTCAGGGGAAACAAAGTAGATCTTCACGTCTTTAAATTTGGCAAGCAAGTATGCAAGCGACCGGACTGTCCTTCCATTGGCAAGATCTCCAACTAAGGCTACACTGATGCCATCTAGTTTTCCAATTTCACTTTGGATGGTATAGACATCCAAAAGAGCCTTCACAAAAGCAACAGTACCAGACACAAGAAATAAGAATGTAAAGCGAGAAAGGCAAAGAAACTAATATGTTTGTTTAAGAAACCTAAGGTTATGAACTCCACACACCTGGGTGGGATGCTCTCCAGGACCATCACCTGCATTAATGACAGGTATATTGGCAGTAGCTGCAGCTTTTCTAGCAGCACCGCTTTCAAAATGTCGCATCACGATTATATCGGAATAACCCTCCACTGTTCTTATAGTGTCTGAAAAATGTTCCAGGAATTTTGCATAAATAATCTAACACAACCAACATGTCACAGCAACAATAAGATACTGGCTGACAAAACGGATACCTTCAAGTGTTTCCCCTTTAGCCGCAGACGAAAATTCTCTGGCATTCTCAGTAGTTAAGACTTCCCCTCCAAGACGTTTCATGGCAGATTCGAATGAGAGCCTCGTACGGGTAGAAGGCTCATAAAAGAGGGTAGCCATTAGATAACCCTTGAGGATTTCACTTTGAGAGGAGCTCTTTTCTATCTTTTCCATTTCGCGTGCAACATCAAAGATAGCGCTTAGCATCTCCCTATCAAATTGCTGCCCTTCAATCACATCACTAAGCTGAAATTTCTTCCCAGCCATAAACGATTCCCTAGTCTCAACTTGCAAAGCATGACACCTGATTCCTTGGGTTGGCGCAACATTTCGGATCAGATTCCAAGTAGCATTTTTCTTGGGATCCCTAGAGGCCGGACACGTAGTCAAACAAATCTTTGAACAGTCTAAAGGACATGAGAGATGGCTTGGGAACTCTGTGGTGCAGGCTAATGCTTTAGGAAAAACTGAGGCCCCGCAAAGTGTGGCTGAAGTAAGTGATGATGGGATAGACATTCTGGCAGGAAGCTAATTCGTTGAAGGGATATGTGCTTAGATACAACTTCCAGAATCTGCTAAGATTACCTACAAGGGTATATAGAAAAGATGCAGCTAGTTTAAGAATAATCGAAAACCAAAGGAATTAACTTTTCTAGAGTACCGGATTACAAGAATCCACACACTATCAAGTAGGTGCAACCAACGGTAAATGCTGCGGATAAACATGGAGAAACAAGAAAAGGAACCACCAAATGTAGCAGTTTAACATGCTGATATTTGGAATATCATGCTTTGTAACACAGTTGTTTCCATTTGATTTTTCTAAGAAACCAAACGTGCTTAAATCCTGAATTCAAGTATACTATTTGGATAGAAGGCTAAAAATATATGTATTTCTTTCACCGGCAGAATCAAAACGTTGAAGTTAACCATAATCTCAATTAAGATAAGAATACTGAGAAAGATTGTGCTGTCATCAGTCTCTTGCAACAACTTATCATAATCCGAAACTATAACAACGTTCAAATTTCAATCAATCGTAAACCAAAATCGAAAAAAAAAAACAAGAATCAGGAACTGATCTGCAGAGAAATTCAAAACCTGCACAGACCTAAAAGAGCGTTTTGAATCAGTAGAGCAGTCAGGTGAGGAGAGTCTGGCTAGCCGATGTAACGCCGGGAGAGATTCCGACAGCGGGATGAGCAACAAAAAATAAGGAATTAGCGGCCGGAGGAGCGTAGGGTTTTAGAAAGGAAACCAGAAATGATGAATTCGAGACGTTTCGGAATAGGGGAGGGAAAAAACACGAAACGGATTGGGAAAAAGGAAGAGATTTTTTAATGCGCTTTTAATTGTCTGTTTTCTTTTTGATTTAATAACGGTGGGCTTAAAAGGCCCAAAACGTTTCCTCTTCTCCTCCGGCGAAGCCCAACTAGATTTGACAGAGTGGATTAACGACGGAGTTGATCATGTCATGAGAAATTGAGTAAGTTCTGGTTAATCAAATAGTCTTCTCCTGGTATTAACAATCACGTTTTGGATTCTGGTTTATATTTATACAATCTGACAAACAAAAATAGAAGTGCTATGTGTACAAAAAATAAAAAACTTTACATCAAATTCCTACCCTAAAACATACCTTTACAACAAGAAAGTGAAGAAATCCCTAAGAATATACAGCGTGGTCATCTCAGAAAAGTCTCAATTAACCTCTGGTATGCTCTGCAGAACCGGTCTCCATAACCGGTGCTGGTTGTCTTCTTCATAACCGTCAGTTTTACGATTGATCATGAGGCTCGGACACAATAAAGCTTCTTGTTTGTGAAAGGTCAAGTCATGGACGTTGACTTTATTCAGTAAATCATTGAGTTGCTTCTTCGTGAGCCTGATCTTGATCTCATGAGATGGATCAGAGGACTTACTGTTACCTCTAACAATTACTGTCTTAGCTTTAATGGAGGTTTTAGAGCTATGATGATGATGATGATCTTCTTCATCGTCTGTGATGAAATCATCCCAATCTTCACCAGCCCAATGCATTTCTGACTCATGCCTTAGACAATTCCCCATTCTTTCTACTTTTTTTTCTTTGGAGGTAACTGGTAAAGAGCTTATATATATTTATATATACGTAGGTAAAAGGTGGTGGGATATTAAAATCATAAAATAAAGAAAGGAGATAAAGATTAGATCAAATGAAAGAAGAACATAATACAATTTACCACGTCAGATTTTAGAGTACTTTTGTCCTACGTGGACATGTGTTTGTTGAACTCACCGTCACCAGCTCTTGTCCTTTTATATTTTTGGCGCTTCGTCCACCGTTCCACGTGTCTTTATCGGCTCGTCAGCTCGGCTTGGATATTATTTGCTGATTATATATATTTTGTTTTTATTTCCGTGTGTTCCGGTGAAAATGCAAATTCCCATGAAAAAAAGAAAGAAAGAAAGAAGAACTATAATTTTGTGGCTCGAGATCGGCGGCTGTGGATCGACAGCGTTGCAGGCTCCCTTGCTGTATCTGTTTGATTATGCAGGTGGCTCCTTCCCTATTTTTTTTTTTTTTTGATGAAATTTCAAATTTATTATTCAAGTATAATAGTTATCACAATAGTTATCACATAAGAGTGTAAGAAAATAAAGGTTTTGATACACTAGGGAAAAAAAAAATTTATCAAAAGAGAAAGAGCATGGCTAAAGTTGCCTAACTTCGAACCACCTCCTGAGAAGGCCTTCATTTTTGTGTTGGCCTGTATAGCGGAGTGACACAATCCGATTCCGAATGACTTTTTCAATGGTCCGAGCAAGGTGTTGAGGTGAGGACCAATTTTGACGATGGCGTCGTGCATTTCTCTCCCGCCAAATGTGATAAAGTGTAGCTTGGAAAACTAACCTTAAGAGTATGTAATCCATGCGACTAATACTTGGGGCAATGATATAGGTGAATGTGTCTACCCAATCTGGAGTAGCGGATGGACCAACCAGAGCGCCACCTGAAGCCAACCAGACAGTATATGAGTAAGGACACGCAAAAAACAGGTGATCCCTTGTTTTATCCCGCTCACCACACAACAAACAATATTGCTCTTGGCCCCAGCTACGCATTCGAACACCTGTAGATAATCGGTCTTGTATAGCTAACCACACAATGAAAGAGAACTGTGGGACTCCCTACGCGAACCAGATCACATGACTCCAGGCAACCTTATCCCGCTTCACACGAATTTGATCCCAAGTGTTAGTGGCCGAGAAGTGGTGTCGGTAAACACCCTCATTGTATCTCCAAAGCACTACGTCTTCGCTCCTTCCCTATTTCTTCTCCGGATTGCTCTTGGGTCTGCTTTGATTTAGTTATTTAGTTTAAAGTGGCTCTCTTCCTCTCTTAGAGTTTTGTTGTCTAGGAGCGGTTGGAGCTTTTGGCTGGGATTTCGTCCCCTATGAGTAATTATGTTTTTATTAGTTTTTGTTCTTTGTTAAGTGTAGTGTTGTCTCGTCTGGATGTGTGTTTGCGTTGTTCGTTTTTTCAACGGGTCTCCAATGGGTTTTCAGTGAAGATTACCTATCCGGAAAAGCCAAATACACTTGCGTGGAAGCCAATATTGTTGCTCTTCGAATGGCTTGAATCAAAGACAGTGTCTAGCTTCATCTAACACCAAGATTGTCTTCATCTAGTCTGTCTTAAAGAAGTCAAGAGGTCTTAGTCTTTGGTAGGTGTAGATTATTGCCAGAGTTTCAACTCGGTCTATAATCTCATTTGTACTGAATCTTGTAATTTTTCTTTTATTAATATCAATCCAGATGAAAAGAACAGAAGAAGAACTATAATTTTGTTATACCTAACGTGACGTCTAACGAAAACCGAAATGAACACGAAAGATTGTATAGCACATGGCTAAAGAGAAACATGTAAAGCATGAATAAAGACAAGACCCAATCCATTATCCAATACTCCAATACTTTTTTTTTTTTTTTTCCAATACTCCAATACTATTTTTTCAGTAATTATATATAGCAAATATAATTCTATATGAACAAAATTTCACTTATCAGTTTCGTGCATGTAAGTATGTAACTATTGTAATGCGACCATCTAATTTTAAATTTTTGTTCTCTGAAATGCTAATTTTATTATTATTAATTTTATTATTATTAAAGAATGAACATATATTAGCATAACTAATCATAATTTTTTTTTAATGTTTTTACGATTTTTATTCAAAAATATCTTCAACAAAACAAAAATGTATCGAGATGTAGATCTATTTAATGGTCACCAACAAAAAATTATGATAAATTATAAGATATCAACCATAACACTAAAAACATATGAAATTTGATAACTTATTTGTTAAAAATTTAATTAGTCACAACAAATATTTTTGCAGCTAATTTCAGTAAACCACTATCTTTGATTATAAACGCGTTATTTTAATAAAACAATTAGAAATTTAGGAATTTGGATCGAGCCGAGCTAGGAGGAAGCCGAGTGAAGTGAAGTGTGAACACGGCACTTGGGGATGGATCTTCAAAGTGTGAACGCAACCAAAGGGAACAGAATCTCCGAGCCCAAAGATGCTCCATCCAATTTTCAATTACTCGATTAAGCCATATTATACACACGCACGTCTCCTACCTTTTCTCTTAGTAGTTTAGTTATAAATATTTTTGATGGCCTTGGATTATTCGGTTCACATGTTTTTATTAGTTTTTCCAGTTTAAAAACTAAGTACACAGTTTAAATTTGTTAGTTATTATTATACCATAAAAATTACTATTCAACTCTTTTTTCTACATTAATCACTATTCACTATTATTTTGTTTGTCCATTAACCTTTCCATTTTACTTCTATCGAATATCTAATTACTGCCTAGCGATTTTTTTAATATTGATCACTATTACTGATAGTCTATCACCATCATACCCATAGTTTCTTCTGATTCAAAGCCTATACTTAAATCATTCACGTTGTAAACTAGAAAGAAAAACAAAACTCAACAACATGTGATTTGTTTCTTTTACAAATATAATGTGGTACTTAAACTTGGGCATGCCAAAAAAAATAAAGTTAACAAAATAAAATAAAATCATCACTACACTAATCACTTTAACAAAAACGATTATTATTCCTGGAAAAAAATATCAACTTTCACATACCAACCGTTTGTAACATCAGTTACCCTACAAATATATATAAAACTCAACAACTAATATTATTCGTAAAAGTCAAAAGCTCGAAGTTGGTGTTACATCAAACTTATCCCATTATACTACTACTAGCTTCTTTTTTTTTTTTTTAAAGTATCGATCACTGGATCCCATTTTTTTTTATACATAAAATGAACCTGAATTGTATAGTGTATTGGTTGATCTATCGATCTCTCGCACGGTCGCACCTCTTGTTCTTATTATTTGTTAATTTAAACTGATTCGTGAATAAGATATAGAATCTTGGTGTTCGTACCACTATACAGATACGATAAACATACCATCTCACTATATATGCTTCGTATACCTTTGTATATCTATTTTTATTTAATTTATGACTAAAGAATACACTATGTATCGGTTATTGGAATTTACGAATCAATACAATTGGCCAATTAGTCAATTTCTACGTGTTACTTACACAAACGTATATTTAGTTATTTTCAGCTGCTCTAGCTGCGATACAAAAGTTCCACCATTTGTATGATTGTTCAATCATTATATTAAAAAAAAAAGGGATAGATTAACATTTTCCCAAGAAATATGACACTTCAAACTGATATTCTTTGTTATTAATGATTTCTATTGATCTGGTGACAAAGTCCACCCGAAGACTTTTGGTTGGATTGCTTAGGTTTAGACAGTAGAGAATTGAAATTTAAGATGAAAATCAGATAAGAACACTTCCCCTGTCGTAAATATTATATATATTAAGACGTAAATATAATATTGCAAAGTTATAATCAACAAATTTTTTTTTTTTACGTCCACAAAAACATTCACACACACGTACACACAATGCTCAAGTACACGCGTATATAAGTAGTCTAATTACTTATGTAATGACTAATGAGCAATGGCCAATACATGCGACTGCTTAAAAAATCAATTATTTGATGTTGGAGTACCGAAACGGACTAAAAGAGTTTCTTAAAAAACCATCATTTTGTTTTGTTTACATCATTATCAAGGCAATAAACGAAATAAATAAAAAAAATTATGATGTAAAAGTAATTTTTATGTTATAAACGAATGCAGAGTCCATGTGGAGGGAGTGGAAGCCCATCTACATTCCTTCCAACATTCATCCCTTGCTTTTTTTTTTTTTTTTTTTTTTTTTTTTTTTTTTTTTTTTTTTTTTTAAAAAAAAATATTTACANCTCAATTATATCAAAACACATATTCACAAATTACATAAACTAAATGTAGGAATATGGGAAGTAGATATTCTGAACAGTTCATAGGTGCACATAATTAGGAATATATAAAGAGAGTTCCTCATATCAATAAACTCAAGCAATTCCATATCATAATATGGTATCAGAGCTCAATAGGTTTTAAACCTATTTTTTTTTCCGCCGCCTCTTTCTCTTCTCCAAAATCTTTCGTGCATTTTTGTCATTTATCTCTTGTTTCTTTTTACTAATCTCTGTTTCTGCATCTCTCTGCATCTTTAATCATGTCTGATTCCACTGCTGAAAGGACCTCAATTTTCAATACTCAGGATCCTCAAAACACCATTCTGTCCGTGAACATGTCGAGTGTCACCAAACTTACCAATCTCAACTACATCAAGTGGAGCAGGCAAGTTCGTGCACTTCTTGAGGGACACGAGCTCCAACACTTCATCGAAGATACCGACACGGTGCCGTCTCCGACAATTCTAAAAGATGGAGTTTCATCCCCAAATCCAGCGTATACGCCTTGGAGACGACAAGATCGGCTGCTCTATAGCTCTCTCATTGGTGCTATCTCTCAACCAATCCAATCGGTTGTCTCTAGTGCGAGCACCACCAAAGAAGTCTGGACTACACTTGCAAAGACGTTTGGGAATCCTACACGTGGTCACATACGTCAACTGAAATTTCAGATCAAGCAGTGTAGCAAAGCGAACAAGACCATTAGTGAGTACTTGCGTCTCATTAAATCAAAAGCTGATGATCTTGCTCTTCTCGGAAAGCCGATGGATCCTGAAGATCTAACGGAGCAAATTCAGGCTCGTCTCAGTGACGAGTATAAACCCGAGATTGATGCCATCAATGGGAGGGACACTGCTATTCCTTATTCAGAACTTCATAAACGATTACTCAATCGTGAAGCCATGATACTTTGTTCAGAGTCATCCTCTGTCACACCGATTGTTGCTCATGCCACTGATGCTCGTCCTCGCCAACAATGGAAAAACAACAACAACAACAATAACACCAATCAGTCTCGTTCCAATTACAATTCTGGTCCTAATCGCTTCTCAAAACTATACTTAGGGCGTTGTCAAGCCTGCGGAACACAGGGGCACGGTGCCAAATACTGTCCTGAATTTCGCATCGTCAAAGGACCGTCTTTTGTTATGTCTTTGCCGAATCAGTCTCGTACAAATCAACCTTGGCAGCCGTCACCTCAATATCAACAATGGCAACCTACTGCGAATCACGCAATGATGTCAGACTCTTCTACATGGCTTGTAGATTCGGGTGCCTCCCATCACATGATCTCCGATTTGGCCAATCTCTCCTTACACAACCCGTACAGTGGTGGAGACGATGTGCTTCTCGGAGATGGCTCTGGTTTGCAAATTTCTCACTCTGGTTCCTTGTCTTTACCCTCTTATTCTCGTTCTTTCTTTCTTAACAATATCTTATGCATACTGTCTCTTGAAAAGAACCTGATTTCTGTCTTTCAATTATGTAACACTAATGGAGTTGCGGTTACCTTTACACCAACGTACTTTCAGGTGAGAGACTTTCAAACGGGAGCTCTTCGTCTCGAGGGCAAGCCTAAAGATGGCACCTACCAATGGCCGAAATTCACCTCTCCTAATCCACCTTCTCTTGCTTTTGCATCGGTTGTGAAAACCACTTTATCGGATTGGCACTCTCGCTTAGGTCACTCTGCTTTTCAAATTCTTCAAAAAGTAGTTTCTCAATTTCATTTACCAATTGTTTCAAATGCTTTAATGGCTCAGCTATGTTCTGCTTGCTCAATTAATAAAATGCATAAGTTGCCCTTTCAAACTTCAACTCTTAAGTCCACTCATCCTCTTGATATCGTGTTTTCAGATGTGTGGACATCACCAATAATCTCCATTGATAGTTTTAAGTACTATGTGATTTTCGTTGATCACTATACTCGATACACCTGGTTGTATCCCTTAAAACGGAAATCTCAAGTTTACGATGTTTTCACTCGGTTCAAAGCATTGGTTGAAAACCGATTTCAAACCAAGCTTAGAACTCTTTATACCGATAATGGGGGTGAATATATTGGTTTAGCCGGTTTTTTTATCTACGCATGGCATTTCTCATATGACAAGTCCGCCGCATACGCCCGAACATAACGGTATAGCCGAACGTCATCATCGACATATAGTAGAAACGGGCCTTGCCCTTCTATCTCACGCGTCTATACCTAGATCGTATTGGACTTATGCGTTTGCGACATCGGTCTATTTAATTAATCGAATGCCTACACCTATTTTGGATTTTAATTCGCCTTTTCAACCCCTTCATGGACATTCTCCAAATTTTGAAAAATTACGGGTTTTCGGTTGTTTGTGCTTTCCATTGTTACGCCCTTATGCATCACACAAATTAGATGCAAAATCGACACCTTGTGTCTTTCTTGGGTATTCTACTACACAAAGCGCATATTTTTGTTTAGATAGGGAAAATTCTCGGATTTATACATCAAGACATGTTGGTTTTCATGAAAATATTTTTCCATTCTCGGTTAATTCTTCACCGACTATAGATGAGGAGGAATCTTCTAGTTTACAAAATTCTTCTCATCGCATAGTCAAGATTTTACCTTCATCTCATGTTCCTTAAGTTTCAAATCCTCTCTTACCTGAACCGCATCCTAGTATATCTTCTCCTACGGTTTCAAATCCTCTCTTACCTGAACCGCATCCTAGTATATCTTCTCCTACGCCTTTGCCTATGCAATCTCCCTTAGTGTCTCCAGCTGTTTCCTCAGCACCAGAGACAGCAACTACCTCATCTCCCTTAGCAGTGCAAGAATCTTCGCCGTCTAATTCATCACCTACTCCAGCTGTCACTGAAGATCCAGCTCCAGCTCCTCAACCGCCTCGTCATAGCACTCGAACTCGGAAACCTGTTCAAAAGTTAAATCTTCATGCCACAGTAACTCCAGCCATTGAAGTGCCTCCAACGACAGTAGCTCAGGCTCTTAAAAGTGCTCATTGGCGTAAAGCTATGAGTGAAGAGTTTGATGCTCAAACGGGCCATGGAACATGGGATATTGTTGATTTACCTAATACCACTAATGATGTTAATGTTGTAGGAAGCAGGTGGATCTTTACTATAAAACGTCATCCTGATGGGTCCATAGCGCGGTATAAAGCACGGCTAGTCGCCAAAGGCTATACTCAAAGGCCAGGAATTGATTACCATGACACCTTCAGTCCAGTAGTGAAGCCTGCTACGATTAGAACTGTCCTTAGTATTGCTGTCTCGCACAATTGGCCGCTTCGACAGTTAGACGTTAATAATGCGTTTTTTTAAGGAACACTAGACGAGGAGGTATTCATGGAACAACCACAGGGCTTCATTGATAAGGACAATCTCAATGCTGTCTGCAAACTACACAAAGCTATTTATGGACTCAAACAAGCTCCAAGAGCTTGGTACAATGAGCTTCGCACCTTTCTTCTTCAATCCGGGTTCACCAACTCACTAGCAGATGCGTCATTGTTCATCTATAACAAACAGGGAGTTCTCATTTATATGCTTGTTTATGTTGATGATTTAATTATCACAGGCAATAGCTCATCTCATAGAGATGGTTTTATTGATTCTCTTTCCAAACGTTTTTCTCTAAAGGATTTAGAAGACTTGTCTTTTTTTCTTGGCATCGAAGTAAATAGAACTTCTGATGGTCTTCACCTAACCCAAACTCGATATATTGCAGATTTACTTGACCAGAGCAACATGGAAAACTGCAAGCCAATCTCAACACCAATGTGTCCAAACACAACACTCACGCTTCATTCGGGAACCACATTGGATGATGCAACAGAATATAGAGCCATTGTCGGAAGCCTTCAATACCTGTCTCTCACGCGGCCAGACATTGCTTTCCCCGTCAATAAGTTGTCTCAATTTATGCATCGCCCAACGACAGACCATTGGAATGCGGTAAAACGTATCTTACGCTACCTTGCGGGAACGATGACAAAGGGCATTCTTCTTCACGCCAACAACAAACCCATTCTTCACGCCTTTACGGATGCGGACTGGGCGGACAACAAAGATGATTATACTTCTACAGGAGCGTATATAGTGTATCTCGGGAGACATCCGATTGCATGGTCATCAAAGAAACAAACCGGCGTAGCTCGCTCTTCCACTGAAGCAGAGTATCACTCCATTGCCTCAACAACATCAGAAGTATGTTGGATATCCTCTCTCCTCTCCGAACTTGGTGTTCAATGTCCGACACAACCGGTGATATACTGCGATAACATTGGTGCCACTTACTTAGCTGCGAACCCGGTATTTCACTCAAGGATGAAACACATTGCTCTAGACTACCACTTTGTTCGCTATTACATTCAGACAGGTCAACTTCGCGTGTCACATGTTTCTTCCGCCGATCAACTAGCAGATGCGCTCACAAAACCACTCTCACGTGCTCGATTTGAATCTCTTTGTGTCAAGATCGGACTTTGTAACCGCCGTCCGTCTTGAGGGGGTGTGTAAGAATATGGGAAGTAGATATTCTGAACAGCTCATAGGTGCACATAATTAGGACTCAATCATTCATATTTATTGTATTGCCTCTTCCTCAAGGCCTCTCTGTATATATAAAAAGAGTTCCTCATATCAATAAACTCAAGCAATTCCATATTACATTAGATAAACAACTATTCACAAGATCCAACCCTTATAATACATAAAAAGATGGCCACACAAGGATCCAAATTAAGCTCATAATTTGGTTAGGTTTTGAATCCCAAAACATCTAATTCCTTCATAATCTACCTTCGTAAAATCTGATGGGCTTTGTTTTTATTTTTGTTGTTGGGCTTTTGATGCTAACAGATTCCGGCGCAGAAAAAAATGTGTTTCCTTTCCAATACAAAAAAGAAAAAAAAAAAAAATTTGGACACAAAGCGAAACAGATCAATAATCATATATACTGTAGTATCCCCACATTTCATATGCATCCTCTTTCGTTACAGTTCCGAATCAAGTTGCATTATCATCACGAGCTCTCAAGTTTCCATCCATATCTCTCTCATCTCTCACGCATTTTCGGCTGTTTCTTCCGAGTTTTTTGTTTTTCTGTTCAGATTCTCCCCTTCGATTCTTCACATTGAAAATTTGTTGGTTACGTCGATGAGTAGATGAAGTTCACCGGAAAATCAAATTCGATACCTACATTCCCCGCCACAGGCCCGAATCTCAGGGGTAGTCATAAGGCTACCATAAGATCGCGGAAGTGGAAACCGAGCTTGACCCGTCAGCGAAGATCCGGCGTCCCTGGCAAGAGACGGAGCAGACCAGAGACTCCACTGTTGAAATGGAACGTGGAGGATCAAAACAGGGAGCGACGCGGCGCGGTTGAAGATGATGATTGCGAGGATGATGATTGTAACAGTCATCAGGTTAATCAGTGGGCGACGATACCCAGCCAGGAACGGAGGAGAAGTGTACGGCCTGATGCTGTGAGGAGACTTGCGGCCGGAGTTTGGCGGTTGCAAGTCCCCGATGCGGTTTCTAGCGGCGGAGATAAGAGGAGCAGGGATGGGTTAGGGTTTCAGGTACAGCTTGAATTTTTGGGTTTTTATCTGAGAGTTTTAAATGGAAATTAGACATCTCGCGTCTGGATTTGTAGGATCCGCATTGTGATATTGAGGTGAATTGCATTCTTTTAACGGAAGTATGAAAGCAATCAAAAGATTGCTGATTTTGCTTTAGCTTTGAATGAGAGTATGAGTGCATTTGGGTTGGTTTAACTGGATTGATTCCAGGTTCCTCACACTAGTCGCTTTTCGGTTGAAGTCGCCACTGTTTGATCATATATCTCTGGAAATCTGGATACTCTTGTTTCTTGTGTGCTGGATCTGAAATAGCTGGTGTTAGCTACCATCTAGAGAGGAACTCGGAAAATAATTTTTCTCTTCATTTTCTTCGGTGTTTTTTTCTCCAGGGAAGTGCTGGTCCTGCTGGACACTTGGGTCCTCTGTTTTTTTATCACGATGATCACAAACATTCTGGCTTTCAATGCAACAAGTTAAGAAACAAGCATAGTTCTGTTGCTGCAACAAAAAGTGGATTCTTGTGTAAGGTGTGTGGTTGACATCTTCAAACTTCTAGGTGGAGACTATTAGATGTTGAAATGCTTCAAAAGTCACATACCTGTTGCTTGAGATGGTTTAGAAAGAACCATAATTAAATGTTGTGGTTGAGATGAGGGTTCTGAGAGTTAAGAGTTGTTACTTGTTACTTGAGCTAGTATATCTGGCTTTGGTCAGGTTTACCTTTTTTGGTATGAGTATGAAAATCCTGCCTAGCTTCAGTCTAGTTGTTAACTTGAACATTATAAGAAGTTGACACTCTTCACATTTCGTTGGTTGGCTATTCTTGTCTGAGTCCTCAAAGGTCCTTTTTGTACGTTGCTGTTTTCGTTTAATTATCACCTTTAGGGTTTCTTTATCTGAAATCTTCTACTTGTTTTGCTGTTAGCATGAGCCTTCAATTCCAGTTCCCCACTCTGCAATGGAGGGGGCCACCAAATGGGATCCTATCTGCTTAGATGCAAGGGATGACGTACACCAAATCTACAGCAACGTAAAGCTGATTGACCAACAAGTGAATGCTGCATCATTGGCTTCTTCTATTGAGTTGAAACTGGAGGAAGCTCGTGCTCGCATCGAGGATCTTGAGGGTGAGAAGCGATCTCAAAAAAAGAAGCTTGAGAAGTTCCTGAGGAAAGTTAGCGAGGAGAGGGCGGCTTGGCGAAGCAGGGAGCATGAGAAGGTCCGAGCATTCATTGATGACATGAAGGCTGACATGAACAGGGAAAAGAAAACTCGTCAGAGATTAGAAATCGTCAATTTAAAATTAGTCAATGAGCTTGCAGATTCAAAGTTGGCTGTAAAGCGTTACATGCATGATTACCAAAAGGAAAGGAAGGCTAGAGAATTAATCGAAGAAGTTTGTGATGAACTCGCCAAGGAAATAGAAGAAGATAAAGCTGAGATTGAAGCATTGAAGGGTGAGTCCATGAATCTCAGAGAGGAAGTAGACGATGAAAGAAGAATGCTGCAGATGGCTGAGGTTTGGCGCGAGGAACGTGTCCAGATGAAGCTTATCGATGCCAAAGTAACACTCGAGGACAAGTATTCACAAATGAACAAGCTTGTAGGAGATTTGGAAGCCTTCCTCAAATCAAGAAACGCTACTGCAGGTGTGAAAGAGGTGAGAGAGGCGGAGCTCTTAAGAGAAACAGCTGCATCATTTAATAATGTCCAAGAAATCAAGGAATTTAGATATGAACCCGCTAAACCGGACGATATCTTCATGTTGTTTGAAGAAATGAACTTAGATGAAGCCCAGGATAGAGAAATCGAGCAATGTGTTGCCGATAGTCCAGTCAGCCACGCTTCAAAAGTTCACTCAGATGTCAATTTGATCAACAAAGGGAGACAGTCAAATGCTTTCACTGACCAGAATGGTGAATTTGAAGAAGATGACAGTGGTTGGGAAACTGTGAGCCATCCCGAAGAACACGGATCCAGATGCTCTCCAGATGAGAGCATCCCTTCTATTAGCAACAATCATCAGCGTGACAGCAATGTATCGATGAATGAAACAGAGTTTCAAAAGACTCCGTTGAAAGAGATAAAAGAAGTGTGCTTGGTTCCAAGACGACAATCCAAAAAGGTATCGTCCATGGCAAAGCTCTGGAGTTCATTAGAAGGTATCAACGGAAGGGTTTCAAACGCGAGGAAATCAACTGGTGGGATGGTTTCACCGGAGAGAGGCTCAAACAAAGGCGGATTCAGCACGTGTGAGTTCGTGGGCCAATGGAGCTCATCACCGGATCCGGCCCATGCTGATGTAAACCGAGGAGGGATGAAAGGGTGCATAGAGTGGCCTAGAGGTGCACATAAGAACAGCTTGAAGACAAAGCTCATAGAAGCACAGATCGAGACCCAAAAGGTTCAGCTGAAGCATGTCCTTGAGCATAAGAGCTAGCCACTACATGCTCCGAAGCTACCTGACTCAGGTCAAACAAGTCTTTGTGGCTGAGCAGCAAAACCGGATTTTGAGCCTGCCTGTGGTCTAGCCGGTCGAGGCAATCACAGTGGTATATTGTTGATAGCGAAAAGCAAAATGATCTGTGTGTTTGATTACTGTCATAGGCTGGCTGGACTAGCTTCATCCACTACCCAACCCCTTGTTGGTTGCTAGGAACAGAGACCCAGTGGTGTTTTCTTCAATGAATTTTGTCTCTTTAGCCCAACTTGAGTTTTTTACTTGTTGGATCAACAATATCTTCTTTTATTAGTAAGTGATATTTTACTACATTGTGTACATAACTTCTAAAATATAGGATGCATTTTTCTACTTTTTATTTTATCATTCACAATAATGAAGATTACTTTTTACAATAATAATACTTCAAATGAATATTATTGACAATAATGTAGATTATTTGCAATAATACTTAAAAAGAGGTTATTATTTCTTTTACCTTGCAGCGCTGGGGTGGCCAGAGTCCAAGGTTCGAGCTTTAGGATTGGGAAATGATGATTTACATTCTAAAAGGTTATTGTTAAAGACTAGTTTGGAATCTGAAGAATTATCAACCAAAGATCTAAAAAATTTTGGTTAAAATATAATCATAATAACATCTTTAATCATTTCTTTCTTTTATTTGTTTCACTGAAAGCATCTCAACAAAATGATGGGATCCATTAATCCCAGCAAGGTAATATAGTTGTAGTTAGACCAAGATTTAGAGGAAAGGGATTACACCCTTTTGATTTAGAATGTTTGAGTTCAATTTTTATTAGGAATAAACTTGATATGTTTGAGCCATTTGGATTTTTTAGTTTCAATCCAGATATATAATTAGCGTGAATCTAATGCTAAGAAACCTGTTTATCTCGGCAATAATCGGCTTTAATCTCTACTTTGAGTTTTCAAAAATCGGTGACCGAAAGACTCGGCGTTAATTAGAAAATAAATGGAATCCATTAGCTATTCTTAAAGTCCAAGTAGATGTAGACAAAAAAGAAAAAAAAAAGTCAAAAGAGATTATTTAATTCCAAATTTCACTGCCAGATCTAAAACTCACGTGTTTTCGAGATCGAGCGTCGATATCATGACAGGTTCCACGTGTACAAATCACAGCTCATGAACGTAAAATAGGCCCAGGTTTCCCGGGCTCAACGGACTGGGCTTATCCTTCTTTTTAATTCACACGATATTTTGTTTAAATGTATATTCAAAACTACGTTCAGACGACAAAAAAAAAAAAAAAAACTACGTTCATGTTTTGTTAAAAATGTCAAGTGTAACCCCACCTTATCAAACCCAAAAAAATGTTTCAACTTTTAATTTTCCATGACTAACAGTCTAACACGAGACAACAAAAACAACAGTTAGGTATTAAAATGAAATGAATTCAGTTTATATAGGGCTTAACTGGTAGTGGAATAACGAAATACAATCATGGAAATACTTGAGTTAAACAAAGTTTTCAGAAAATAATCATAAAATATAAAACTGATTTTAGAAAATTAATAATGTTTTTATTGTTTAGTTATATTTTTAACACGCTAAAAAGATATACTAGTAAAATTACTTGTTAAAACTTAAAAACGTTAAAAACTGAAATACCATTTATCAATATTGCATTTGTTTAACTGATGTAGAATTTTCTTTTGGTCGAGTTAATGAAGAACTTCAGATGAGTCACTCCACCAGCTAAAGTTGAGATGGATTCAAAAGTCAATGATGATAAATGAAATGAACAACCCCTAGCAAGCAAAAAGATTACATTTCAATTATTAATTTGCCATTACAAACATAGAGGCAAATTCATGTAATCTTCTCATTCATTATTTTTAGCATCCCTAAGCATCACAAAGTAGGGCATCCCAAAGCATCTCTCTCTCATCTCTCTCTCTCTCTCTCTCTCTCTCTCTCTCTCTCTCTCTCTCTCT
>OVAY01000333.1:0-67304 GCA_900406395.1 Kernera saxatilis
CCAGATGAGTTTTGAAAATTAGTGTAAATTTTTAAAACTCATTCAGATGATTCATCTGGATGATGCTCGTTTTTGACACTAAACGAACATCAAAAAGCATCTTCATCTAGATGGTCCATCTGGATGAGTAAACGAACATGCCCCAACACAAAAACGATTTCTTATATGCTCCATAAATAAGTTTAAATTCATTAATTTATCATGCAACAAACTCAAATTAGTTTGATATTTCTATTAGAGGTGGCCAAAAACTTCAAACCAAACAGAATAATTGAATAACCATCCCTAATTTTTATATTACGCAAGCAATTTATCAAAATTAAACGAACTTAATATCTTACCTTCAAATTAGCTCAAAACAAGAAACATGAAAACACAAGAAACAATGAATAAAATAGCAGACTTCATGCCTCAAAATCTGATAAAAAGATAGCAAAAACTATGGATTGTCAGTCTTTCTCTTAATCTTGTTAAATTGTTATTCTTTTTTCACAGTTCACACTCGTAATATATATACACAACACATATTATAAAAATAGCTTGTTCCTGTTTAACTTGTGAAAAAGAATAAAAGAGTAAGGTGGAGCGAGGTCGACGGGATTAACGTGATAGGTCATTTTAAAAAAAAAAACTTTTTTTTTAGAGTTTTATACTAATTTTGGAAATTTAAAGATGGCTATAATGTGGGCCAATTTTTTGTTGATTCTTTGCCGAATTGCAAAGTGATGCTGTATATGGTTCGTTTCTCATCAATATATATTTACCAAGATGCAAAAAAAAAAAAAAAGATGAAGAAATTGAACGCAACAAAATTTTTGGTGGTTATAGAAAATACTATTTGATGTTACAAAAATTCAGCCTTTCCCTGGGTTTTCTTTAATGTTCTTCTGCTTTCTTATAAATTAGAATGATGATCACTAGCCTTCTTTTAGAGTAAGCAAAGGCAATGACATCAATTAAGTTGAAACTGAAAACTCGAAACACAATTAAATACCAAAAGCAGTGCTACTTATCCCAAATAGTTGCACCCTATCAATCATCGATTAAACCAGAACAACCTCAAACACCAACCACAGAATGTCTACAACCTTATACTAAAATGATCCTCAACAGCGACTATCCATTTACAAACCCAATTCAACTACCTGTTGGGTTACATTAGCAGTTTTTCCCATAGCATATTGCTTCATTTGAAACAACACAAGGTGGATAAAGCAGGCAGCATAATCAGGATATCATTTACTTGTTCCACTAGAGTTTTTGTAAATCAGAACATCAACAAGTTTGTTGTCATCCCTACAACAAACGGCTCCATCAATAATCGGGTCAAGAAGTAAAAAACAACACCCAACATGATGGATATGGGAAGGGCAGGCAGAGCTCGGTTGTACACAGACAACAAAATAAGAGTGCACCCAAGTCCAGAGATGATCGCAAGGTAACACGCATACACCGTCATCAGATCATACATTGCTGCCCTACCAACAAGAACACTGTAGAAAATAAAGTCTCCAAGACCAAGTTTGATGCCTCTATTTGAACTGTCCTCCAAATCTCTTGGTTCTTCCCTGTTATCTCCCCACCCCATCAACTCAACCAGAGGAGACATTTCTTCATCTGCAACAGTTTCCCGGTTGTCGATATCTCCTCTGGTTCCAACTGCGGTTGGTGCAAAGTGTCCTTCCCTGGGATTTCCAGCGAGAGGTGACCTCGCAACACCGTCTCTGTTTCTACTACCATCACCATCTACATTGTCTATATCCCTCACTGCTATAGCATTATAATCTAGGTTGTGAGAATTTTCCCTTCCCTGTTGATTTGCATCATGATTCCCAACTGCTTGCAGCTCTACTGATCCAGAATCTGAAACCCCACCACCACCAACCAAAGCCCTCAAACTCGAGCCACGGGTTCTCCCTTGGTGGCCTGAGACAGTCGGCCTAGCTTCATAAACCATGGCAGGAAGTTCCTCATCGCGGCTTGAGGCCAGCTCCACCAAGAGCTTAAGTGGCCCACCAGGAGCCAAAACAGCAACCAAATCATACAAAGCTAGAGCCACCAGGATAAACCAAGTAGTCCATTCAGGCAATTTAGTGAACCAAGCTGCAACAACTATCCCCATAACAACCATATAACACTGCCTCAGCACAATTGGTATGCCACCAGAAAACACCGACAAAGTCCCCAGGATGGTGAAATTGAAAAGCAATATGACGCAGGTGATGGAATCAACAGGGATGGAGAAATGCTGGATAATCGACAGGAAAATTGCGCCTCCCATCGTACCTAAGAAACAAAAACCCAGCACACAATCAAAATCGATGAACAGGCTAATAACAATGAAGGGAAATCGAGCAAAACCCTAAGAAGAAGAAGAAGTGAAAAGTCGGTACCCAAGACGAAGAAGGCGGAGAAGCGCATGTAATGCTTGAGGAAATTGGTGAAGTTGTAGTAGAAGAGGAGAACAAGGATGAACGTGACGGCTGCGACGAGGACGACGAAGACGATGGCGTTGGCGAGGCTACCTTCGAGCTTAACGGTGGCGGAGTCAGAGGGATTCTCAATGTAAATGAGGTTAGCGGCGGTACGGATCTGAGGGTCGGAGGTGACAGAGAGAGAGTAGGTGAGAAGGACGACGAGGAACATGCAGATGGAGACGGGAGCCATCACGCCGATTATCTCAACTCCAAGAGAATCGAGGATACTAGACTCCATCCTTATCAATTTTGTGTGGGATCTTTCGCTATGCCATTTTTGGTTCCAGAGGAAGACGACGACGAGGTGCTTTTGAGTCTTCTTCTGACCAGCTCTTTTACATGGTTAACCGGATATCATCACGGCCACTTATAAATACGAAAATTGCAAACAAGACCTTCTAACTATCAATGTTTTACAAATCAGCCTCGACTTAAAAAATTACAAGATTATTATGGTTATGGTTTTGGCTCTGCGCACCCCCACCCCAAAAGCATAACCTAGAAAGAGAATGTCCGCAAATGAGATACCTGACGAGCTATGGAGGAAGATACTAGAGATTGGCGTCAAGTCGTCGACCTTCTCCTACAAAGATCTCTGCTGCATCTCAATCTCCTCTCGCCGTCTCTGCCGATTGTCCTGCGAGGATTCCCTCTGGCTCCTCCTGCTCTTCCTTGATTTCCCTAGCCACATCGACTCTTCTTCCTCTTCTCTATCCCCCACCAAGTTTCTCTACAGGATCAGGTTTTGATATATTTGTTTACAATGAAATTGTGCTGCTGAGTTTTCAAATCATCAGCTGTGAGAATTTGAGCTCTATGAAAAATATCTAATGGTGGTGGATAGGTTTGAGAGGGAGAAGGAGAGGAAATTAGCTGCCCATAGAAGAGCTCTACTGAGGAAGGAGAGTGAGATTTCAGAGTGGGGACGGAGGATTCGTGAATTAGAGACTCGATTATCAGAGGAGGCAGAGAGATTACAGGCTGCTTCTGTGGAATTTTCAGATTTGCAGAAGATCAGGTAGTCCCAAACGTGGAGAACATCTTGTCAATTTGAAAAGATGAATCTTTGTTGATCAAAGTGAAATGAGATTGATCTACTGTTCTTGCCTCATTCATCCTTGTGATGTAATTTGTTTGTTATTGGCTCTCTACAGGCAAGCATCAGTAGCTTTGAACGTTTGGCAGCCAGAGGTCGTACGTGGCAGACAAAAACAATTGGTTGAGCAAAACGCTGTTCCTGTTGAGGGCCGATTGCGTTCACTTCAAATGGAGACAAAGCTATGCAAACAGCAAATCATGGGTGTGAATAGGGCACTTGTGAGTATCGATTAGCGTTTTCCAATCATGTTCCACTAGTTGAATTTTTAACTCTCTTATCTGTAATTGCAGAGGGAGGTAAAACGCCGATTTGACATGGCCAAAAAAGAGCTAGAATCCATGAAGTATCATCCTTTACGAGATTATAAGTCGATACGTAGTGGAGACCAAGTAAGTAATGCCAAGAGGAAGAAGTTGAAAACGAGCATTAACTGTAAGTTTATCAACATTCCTCACTTTTATTTACGTACTAGTGTTGCCGAAATATTATTCTTACTGTACAAAATTTTTCTCCGTCAGTATGTTCCGGAAAATCTGTTTGTTCGTTGAAGTGTGGCACAATGCAATTTAGATGAGTTGTATGCCGATATGAACTGTCTGAAACTATACAGTTCTGGACATGCAGCAATATTGTTGCAACCTCAATGGATAAAAACAAATGTGGGACATTTAATGTTTGAACTCGTAGCTATACTTCTTAATTTTGTGTTATCTTATCAGTGGTATCGATTGCGAGTTTTTTTAATATACTTATGAACGCTACTTCCCTGGATTCCGCAAAAGCAGTTCCGGCCAAAAACCCAGCAATACCGAGTTTCAAAGACAAGCTGTTACAGTTACACTCAGAATCAGAATGATGGTTGGCTGCGCCATTACCGAGAGAGACAGAATGCTGAGATTCGTTGTTGTATTATTTGTTGTTTCGTTTCCAATTAGATTTTGCAAGTAGAAAGTTGAAATCTTTTCACAGAAGTGAACGTGGTCGAGTCTGTAACTTTTGTTGATCTGTATGTACTGCAATATCATGAATAAAGGCTTGTTGGCTTGTTTGTTTTATGCCTTGGTTCTTTGGCATGGTACCATCTGGGTCAACGGCTCTGTGCTGAAACAAAGTTCTGATGAGAGTCTCTTTTGATGGGATGACTCAGGTCAATACAATGGCTTCTTTGTAATAAATTTGGAACTCAGGGACCTCTTTGTCTACTCTTATTACGATGATACGATCTGTCATTTACGTCATGAGTAAAAAACAGTCAACCTCACGCTTGGAACATCCTCCCTTACCGGTGTTTGGCATTAGATTTACTACTTGTTATACTTGATATTTCAGTTTGTTTACTAGTCATTTGACGAATGTGATGATATGGAAGAATGCTAAGAAAATGGTTTCATGAAAATTCAAACTCTATAGAAAATGATTACAGATACCTCATATAAGCAACTTAGCGCGTCTGGAAAGGTTGGTCACTTTCATGCATTTTCATGTCTTATCATTATATTTACACGCAATTGGTTCTTGACTTGGTTTTGTTTAGCATTCAATTATAGTTGGCCACTATAGATAATATCCGGCTCTTTATAGACTTGCGAGATTAGTTTGAATTTGGGTATCTCTAACGTGATAATGTTATCTGAGAATTACTCCACACTTTTACCCTGTTAGCCGCGTATAAAAGTTCCCACCGTGTGGGTCCCGTTGTTGACGTGTCACATTTACCCTTTGCTTCATCTTCATTGGATAATTTTACAAAATGGTCAACACAGTGGCATAATCGTAAATCCTGCAAACTTGGTCCCTCCCTTTTTACTCGCCGGCTAAGTTTCCGTCGTTATTTATTCACTCCCACCACTTTTTTGTTTTTCCTTTGATTGACCAAACGAAGAATCTAAGAGCGATGAAGCATATTTTCAAGAAGCTACACAGAGGTGGGAATCAGGAGCAGAATCGGACCAACGATGCTGTTCCTCCATCGGATCAAAATCGGGTACACGTTGCTGCAAATCCTCAAGCAACCCCTTCTTCGGTCGCGGAGACGCTTCCGGTGAGCGGAGCCACTTCTTCGATGAACTCTCCCGCTCCAACCGCTGCTACTAACCGTTCGGATTACATATCTTCCGAGGAGGAATACCAAGTGCAGTTAGCCCTAGCGATCAGTGCGTCGAATTCGCAGTCGAGTGAGGATCCGGAGAAGCATCAGATCCGAGCGGCGACGATGCTAAGCTTAGGAAGCCATCACCGGATGGAGACAAGGAGGGATTCTTCGGAGGTGGTTGCCGAGAGGTTATCCAGACAGTACTGGGTAAGTGTTCTCTTGTTCTGTAGGGAAATGCTGACTCCACTCAACATACTTTCTTTTTGTTTCTCGAGTCTTGGTCATACTGAATTCAAGGTGTGCCGAGCCTGATTAGAGTTCTTAGTGATAAGTATCGCTGAATTTAGCATTTCAATGGTTGTGGGGGTTCTTCTTCGGTATATTGGATTCCATAGCTAATTGAATTTTAGATTGGTACCTCTGAATGTGGTAGTTGTAGCAGAGTTTCATCACTCCTTCACTGATAATTTTTCTGTGTTGTTTGTTGCACCTGCTTGATGTTATACCCCTCTGAAGATTCAGCTATTATTAGAAAGCTGTAGTTTACCGATTTGCACACTTTACTTAAGTTAACTTCCACAAAATCTGTATTTGACATTTAGGTTTCAAACTTACCGTACCATCTGCAGAAGACGAAATATTGGTAGTTATTATTTGGGCCAACTGTCTTGCCGTCTTTTGCACTGCCTCCATGATTTTACATGATTAACATGTATTAAACTTTTCCTAGGAATATGGCGTGCTTGACTATGAGGAGAAAGTTGTTGATAGTTTCTACGATGTGTACAGCCTATCCACAGACTCAGCAAAGCAGGGCGAAATGCCATCGCTGGAAGATCTTGAAAGCAATCATGGAACCCCTGGCTTTGAAGCTGTTGTTGTAAATCGATCCATTGATCCTTCCCTGGATGAGTTGCTACAAATTGCACAATGCATTGCACTGGATTGTCCTACTACCAGTGTTAATGTGTTGGTTCAGAGGCTGGCTGAACTTGTCACAGGGCATATGGGTGGTTCTGCGGAAGATTCCAGTATAGTATTGGCAAGGTGGACTGAAAAAAGCAGTGAGTTCAAGGCAGCACTTAATACTTGTGTATTCCCTCTTGGATTTGTAAATATTGGTCTCTCCAGGCATCGTGCTCTGCTTTTTAAGGTAATTTTCCTAACCATCTTTCTGGCTTTAGTCTCTTTTTTTTATCCTACTCACTTCCTTGTTCCTGTGGAAAATATGTCTACTTGTGGCTAGTCATGAACTCCTTTACTGACAGACTGACCGGCCACCTAGTGAGAAGAAGTTTAAATGAAATCCTATGTGAAGGATGGCTGAACAAATGCCTTGTGCTGTGTACTGAATACTGAGATTTGTGTGTTATACATATTGATACCTTTTTATTTTGACTTCAATGAGTTTCAACCACATTGGAATCTGCCCTTGCAGTGACTGATAGTATCTGTGGTGCTTCAGTCTCAAGTTACCCCTGTTTAGTAAATCTGAGTCAGTTGATTTCCTTCTGCCATGTTTGAATGCAACATCCACAACTATTTTTTCGCACCTAAGCATATGCCTTGCTGCTTATGCTAATATATCTTGTTTGATTTTGGAAACTGATTCGTGGGCAGTTTACTTCTCCCAATGTAGGTTTTGGCAGATAGTGTCAGGTTACCTTGTAGGTTGGTAAAAGGTAGCCATTACACAGGCAACGAGGATGATGCTGTGAACACAATCAGACTGGAAGATGATAGGTTGTTGCTTATTCTTCTCACTATGATTCCAGTAATTTAATTTTTTTTTTTTGCAAAGATGTAACATATCTCTCCTCCTTTCAGAGAATACTTGGTTGATCTTATGACAGATCCTGGGACGCTTATACCTGCTGATATTGCAATTGAGCCATATAACTCACATGGAAACAAATTTCCCACAGCTCAGTTGTCGAATGACTTCAGGCGCTCAGCGCCAAAGCTGTCAGAAAGTGAAGGCAGTAGTCAGAGTTCTCTGGCAGACAATAGCTTTTCTTTGGATAGAAGGCCAGAGTCTGAAAAGGCAGATTCCTCAACCCCAAAGTCGGGACCACTTCGGAATTCAGATTTGAGAGCTTCACCTTCTAGCGTAACTAGTTCCAGTCAGTTGGAGAATATTTCTTTGACAACAATTGCAAAGGGGAGTCGAGGAGCCATAAATGATAGTTCAAGAACGAACATGAATATAGTTCCATACAATCAGAACACTGAGGAAGACCCAAAAAACCTTTTTGCAGACCTTAACCCATTTCAAAATAAGGGAACTGACAAGCTGTTTATGCCCACTAAATCAGGTTTGAATAATGTTGATGATTTTCATCAACAAAAAAATAATCCTCTGGTTGGTAGATCTCCTGCACCAATGATGTGGAAGAATTACAGTTGCAATGAAGCCCCAAAGAGAAAGGAGAATAGTTATATGGAAAATCTTCTCCCGAAACTCCACCGTGAACCTCGTTATGGAAACAATCATTCCTCGTATGCTACCTCAAGCTCCAGTGAAGCTGTTTCGTCAAATGTGCCTGGCAGAGACAACGTGACATTTGTGTCACCGGTTGCTGTGCCACCATCCTTCACTTCCACTGGGAATCAGTTCACACCAAGTATGGTGGAGGATATGAACAGAAACACCAACAATGAACTACATCTCCAGCCTAATGCTGCTGTTGTGGTACATGGACACCAAAAGGATGAATCTCACGTCCACGATCATAGAAAGTACACAAGTGATGACTTATATACTGGGTCTGATCTGAGGCTCAAGGATCAAGAGAGTACAAGTTCTTCTCTTGATTCTACATCCTACCGGAATGATCCTCAAGTTCTTGACGATGCAGATGTTGGTGAATGTGAAATCCCTTGGAAGGATCTTGTGATTGGGGAGAGAATAGGATTAGGTAATGTGACCTGCTGTTATTTATTTAAATGTGAAAAATTAAACTAGTTAGTATCTATTGGGAGCAAATTTTTTCATCATTGACCGTTTCCGCCATCTGGCATTGCTTATTACTAGGGATAGCTATGACATTTAACTTTTCATGTAGCATATAGCTTTTCGAGATCACATGTTCTAATGCTTATCTTATTTTGGTTAGGGTCCTATGGGGAGGTCTATCATGCTGACTGGAATGGCACGGTTAGTTTTTGCAGAACCTTACGTTTGACTTCATAAGATTGTTATTGTAGCAATATTTTTTTCCAGAACTTGCTCTTTTAGTTGTGTTTACAATATTTAGGATTTGAATTGTATCAAGGAGCTTGTATCTGGAACTTGGAACATTAAACTGTCGAATTTGTTAATATTTGGGAGACTTAAGACTATGTTAAATGAAATGAGTTCAAACAGCTAAAATGCAGCGCCTAGATGCATGTTTGGTCACTGAACAGTTAAACCTGTGATTGTGTTCTTTAAGTGAAATAGTGTTTGAATATCACTTTTAGATAGGCTTGTTTCAGTCACTAGTCACAAATGCATCAGGGGCCTCCATGGTATCGTCTCACATTCTCTCATCAGTATTAGCTGTTATCTTCTAGTTTGATTAGCTTTAATCATTTTCGTGATTTAAACAAGCCTTCTGTGTCTGAGCATGCTGGACTATCTCATCTTTTCTCCGCAGAATTGGAAGGTTTCAAGTTTATCTTTCTCTCTTTTTTATTTATGGTTGAATTTAGGAAGTTGCTGTCAAGAAATTTTTGGACCAGGACTTCTCAGGCGATGCTTTGGCCGAGTTCAGAAGAGAAGTAATCCATAAGCTCACTTACGTTTGCTTACTAGTATTCTTAGCTGCTAGTACTTACGATATTAGATTAGGTCAAAACGGTCATCACATGAGGCCAATCAGGGAAGGATCTCACTTCTTGACTTGGATAGTATCTGGGTAGTGCAATCAAAACGTCAATACTAGTTATTGTGTACAATCCATTTCTTGTTTGTTATGTAATCCCTCCAATGTAGGCAGAATGGTATAGAATCCATATTAGCGAGAGCCTTTCGGTCCTTTCCATAAATTCTCAAGGGTAATTGTTGAAGGAGGTTTTATGCTGAAGGAGGCTACCATTTTGTTGGTTGAACCAAAATGGCTTTCGTTGCAGCTGCATATATAATTGCCTTTGGATTCCCACTCTTATTATTAATGTTTCCTTATCTGAAGGTACGCATTATGCGAAGATTGCGTCATCCAAATGTTGTTTTCTTCCTTGGGGCTGTTACTCGTCCTCCGAACCTTTCCATTGTCACAGAGTTTCTGCCAAGGTTTGTCCCATCATCTTGGTATGAAATTCAATTGCATAAGAGATTCTTGAGCCCTCTAATTTTTTTTTTTTATAGAGGAAGCTTGTATCGCATCCTCCATCGGCCCAAATCTCAGATTGACGAGCGGCGCCGGATTAAAATGGCCCTTGATGTGGTAGAAAAATAGATCCATACATCATGTCCCAAGTCCCCTGGCTTATTCCTATAAAATAGTCACTAAATTTCAGACCACTGATACTTTTCAGGCAATGGGGATGAATTGCTTACACACCAGCACACCGACAATTGTTCATCGTGATTTAAAAACACCAAACCTTTTGGTTGATAACAACTGGAATGTTAAGGTAAGTAAACATACTCTTTTTTCTTAGCTGTCCGTCCAACTAATAAATAGACTTGTTTACTCGGTTGATGAATTATTGGATTTTGTTTTTATCTCACTAATTGCAGGTGGGTGATTTTGGGTTGTCTCGCTTAAAGCACAATACTTTTTTATCCTCAAAATCAACTGCTGGAACGGTGAGAACACAGAACTCTTTCACCCCACTACTTTTTGATAGACATGCAATTTCCAGCTGGCATGCTCGTAATATGCGGTTAATCTTCTTTTGTGATGACATGCATTCTTAATTTTGAAAGCCCGAATGGATGGCTCCAGAAGTTCTACGCAATGAGCCCTCAAATGAAAAGTGAGTAGCTTAGACATTCAATTCTGCACTTGGGCGCTACTACAAAAATTTTACTCCTACTTTCACCTTTTTCAAGGAGAAGTAACAAAAACAAAAATCGTGGATGCTTTTCTACAGGTGTGATGTGTACAGTTTCGGGGTAATTCTTTGGGAACTAGCAACATTGAGATTGCCTTGGCGAGGAATGAACCCGATGCAAGTAGTTGGAGCAGTTGGTTTCCAGAATCGCCGGCTTGAGATCCCCAAGGAACTTGATCCTGTGGTGGGAAGAATCATCTTGGAATGTTGGCAAACGTAAGTCATGAAACAAACTGAAAACATTCTGAGAATCTGTGCAGGTGACAAATGTGTTGTTTTTTGTTTGGGCAGGGATCCGAATCTGAGGCCGTCCTTTGCGCAGCTGACGGAAGTGCTGAAGCCTTTGAACCGGCTCGTGCTTCCTTCACAACAGTAGTTGTCAACTGTGAATATGTGAAAGACGGTTTAATCCTACTAGATTTGAGGAATGTATATGAAATCAATTTGTACCTATGTTTTGGTGTATTTCTTATAGAAAAAGCCGCGATGCTGTGCTTATTTTATTGGGCATTACTTCGTCTCCTCTGTTTCCCCCCCCAAAAGGACGCTTATCGCTCAGAATCCAAAGCTTTTCCAACAAGATCATTCCAATAATATAATCAGGTTCATTGACGGTTCGATATGGCAATTTTTACTAATCAAAATTATTGTTTGTTTATCACTGTCTTTTATTCAATCCCAACATAAAGTTATTTTACTCCAAACAAAAAAATCCAGTAAACTATGGAGTTTATTGGGTTTATGTTTGTGTTGTCTTCTTCACTTTGGGATGATAGACGTCACGTTTAATGATTTTGGGACGAAAATGAAATCCTGAAAGACTTGGGGGGTTGCGAGAAAAAATAAATACTGTTGAAGGAGAGAGTGTACGTGGTGTTGCGAGGACAGTGAGTGATTAGGGTCCACGAATTGGCGCGAATTCCATGGGACGAAACCCACCGAAGTCGAAGGATTCCTCTGGCGAACAACAATGTCACTCTCTCTCTATTTTTTTATTTACTCCTTCCTACAATCTCTCTTTCACCTCTTTTCTTCCTCTCTCCTTTTCCGATCCCAATTTTATGGTTCCATTTCAGTTTCTGTTGATCCCATCGTTTTCTTTTTGTTCTGGGTGACCCTTGTTCCTCAGGATGTCTTGAAATTCTTGTCATATTTTTTGTTTTCTTTTGTTTCGGAAACTGTAATCGATTGTGTTTCATGCCGGGTTGTCCCGATCTCTGGTGTGTCTGTTTGTCTCGGAATCTACATATTTTGTAGATTTCTTGCGTAGGAAGTCACTACATCCCAATATTGGATAAATGGTACGTGAACGTCTTACTTTCCTTTAGATTTTTGGTGTGTGTTGCATAGGCCACTGCAGCTAGTTTGATTGTTCAGTTCATGTGTACACATTCGTCTGTAAGTTCTACAAATGGACGAATGTACAAGTATATCAACACACTCGTGATATCGTTTTGGCTGTTCCTATTGAGCTTGTTGTTCCTTCCTTTGCATTTGCATCTTAATGCATATCAACACTCTGATGCTTTTGTAAACTGCAGGGAACTCCAGTAAATATCATTGTTGGTTCTCATGTTTGGGTTGAAGACCCAGAAGTGGCTTGGATTGATGGTGAGGTTGAAAAGATCAATGGAGAAGAAGTTGTGATCCAAGCCACTATTGGAAAAAAGGCCAGTCAATCACCAGAATTGTAGCATTTCAACTTTACACCTTTAGTATATATATCCCAAAACTTATTTATATTCTTGTGTTATAGGTCACTGCAAAGTTGTCGAAGATATACCCAAAGGATGTGGAAGCTCCTGCTGGTGGTGTTGATGACATGACAAAGCTCTCTTACTTGCACGAACCTGGTGTTCTTCAGAACTTAAAGATCAGATATGAACTTAACGAGATCTATGTTAGTACCTATTTCTTACTTGCATTATGTTACAACATGAATTTTACTATTGTCTGTCTTTGACTATATATATAATCTATTTGTTCATGACAGACATACACTGGAAACATCCTTATCGCGATTAATCCATTTCAACGGTTGCCTCACATCTATGATGCCCATATGATGCAACAATACAAAGGAGCACCATTTGGAGAACTAAGTCCTCATGTTTTTGCTGTTGCTGATGTTGCTTACAGGTGACTTTAATACTTATATATTTTGATCTACATATATTTATGTTGTCAGCCTAAGACGCCCTTTAACTATGTACACTCAGGGCCATGATTAATGAGGGAAAGAGCAATTCAATTCTTGTAAGTGGCGAGAGCGGAGCAGGAAAAACTGAAACCACTAAGATGCTTATGAGATACCTTGCATATTTGGGAGGTCGTGCAGTTACAGAAGGACGGACTGTTGAACAACAAGTTCTTGAAGTAATGACCTATCCATCTCTGTGATCTTTTTATTTATGAGCTTAATCTACTAACTTGTTGGTTATATCTGCGTCCAGTCAAATCCTGTCCTTGAAGCCTTTGGTAATGCAAAAACTGTGAGGAATAACAACTCAAGGTGAACCAAAATCTAATCATAATAGTGGGCATCTATCTATTTTCATTGTTGGGAATTCAGCTGATTCTTTAATATTCTTTGGCTCAGTCGCTTTGGTAAATTTGTTGAAATCCAATTTGATAAGCAAGGAAGAATATCTGGAGCTGCTATAAGGACCTACCTTCTAGAGAGGTCTCGTGTGTGTCAAATCTCTGATCCAGAGCGCAATTACCACTGCTTCTATCTTCTTTGTGCTGCACCGCAGGAGGTAACCTCACCTGCAGCTAATTTTGGAATATATATTGTTCCTGAAGAACTTGCCCCATAACTTAATAGAGCTAAGCAGGAAATTGAAAAGTACAAGCTGGGTCATCCAAAGACCTTTCATTATCTGAACCAGTCCAAGTGCTACGAGCTTGTCGGTATAAGCGATGCTCATGATTATCTTGCGACAAGGAGAGCTATGGATATTGTCGGAATTAGTGAAAAGGAACAGGTCGGTTTGTGTAAGCAGCTAGTAAATTCAATTTTAGTTTCCTGCAGTTCTATATTGACGATCAACTTCTCCCTTTGTATATATCAACAGGAAGCAATTTTCAGGGTGGTTGCTGCAATTCTTCATATTGGAAACATCGAATTTACTAAGGGAAAGGAAGTGGATTCATCAGTTCCCAAGGATGAGAAGGCGAAATTTCATCTTAAGACAGCAGCGGAACTTCTCATGTTCGTAAAACTTTTTGTCTCTGAGAAGACGCCTGTATGTGTCATCAGATGATGAAGCTAATTGGAAGTCTCATTTTCAGGTGTGATTTGAAGGCACTTGAAGATGCATTATGTAAACGTGTTATGATCACACCCGAGGAAGTTATCAAGAGAAGTCTCGATCCACAGAGTGCTGTTACCAGCAGGGACGGTCTCGCTAAGACAGTCTATTCTCGATTGTTCGATTGGTAGGTGGCTGGTTTAGGAGTCACAATAATGGATTTTTACATATTTGATGCTAAGTGAATATCTCTAGTTATGTGCAGGTTGGTAGACAAGATAAATAATTCGATTGGACAAGATGCCAATTCTAGATCTCTAATTGGTGTTCTGGACATTTACGGATTTGAGAGCTTCAAAACTAACAGGTAATGAACCTATACGTGATCTAATGCTCACAAATATGCAGTCCGCCATTCTATGCTAATACCGCTCTGCTGCAGTTTTGAACAGTTCTGTATTAATTTCACTAATGAGAAGTTGCAGCAACATTTCAATCAGGTAGGTTCTTGATTGTTGTGGAAAATGTTTCTTTTTTGTTCCAGCTGGGATTCTTGAGTTGGATTTTTGAACTCATTAGTTTGTTTTTCTGTTTTCAGCACGTTTTCAAGATGGAACAGGAAGAGTACACAAAAGAAGCAATAGACTGGAGCTACATTGAATTTGTGGACAATCAAGATGTTCTTGATCTTATAGAAAAGGTCATTGCTTAACCAAGAAAGGAAAATGTTATCAAAATGGTTTTTTTTTTATCTAACTTTCTCCTTTTCTTTTCCATCTGCAGAAGCCTGGCGGAATTGTTGCTCTCCTTGATGAAGCTTGGTATTGTTAAAGATTAAACTAGTTTTCTTAGGTCTTTTCTCGTGATTATGTTATTTTCTGAATTAATGAGCCATGATTTTTTCAGTATGTTTCCAAAATCAACCCACGAAACATTTGCAAACAAGTTATATCAGACTTTTAAGACTCACAAGAGGTTCATCAAACCAAAACTCTCTCGAACAGATTTCGCCGTTGCCCATTATGCTGGAGAAGTATGTTGTCTATTTCTTGTTCCAATAAAATTTGACACAAGGGACTGTCTCACAAGTTTCTCATGTCTTTTAAATTTCTTTCAGGTTCTCTATCAGTCTGATCTATTTCTGGATAAAAACAAGGATTATGTGATCCCTGAACACCAAGATTTATTGGGAGCTTCCAAATGTCCTTTTGTCGTGGGTCTTTTCCCTCCACTCCCTGAAGAAACATCTAAATCTTCAAAGTTTTCATCCATTGGCTCTCGTTTTAAGGTAGGAAGGTTATTCATATTGTTTTAAGGAAGAATGTCTTCCTAATATTTTCTTAACAAGTAAATGTAAAAAGTAAAAATACGGTTGGCTTGATTGATGCAGCTGCAACTCCAGCAACTGATGGAAACATTAAATTCTACCGAGCCTCACTACATCAGATGTGTAAAGCCTAACAACCTTTTAAAGCCTGCCATATTTGAGAATGTGAACATCATGCAGCAGCTGCGATGTGGTGTAAGTATAAATAAGAGACATAATGGGTTATGAGCATGGTTCCAAAACGCCTTTTTATGTTATTAACTTCCTGCGAGTAATGACAGGAAAGTGTGTGCTAATACCTGTAAACCCTTATGTTCTCTTTATAGGGTGTTTTAGAGGCGATCAGAATTAGTTGCGCAGGGTATCCAACTCGTAAACCCTTTTTTGAGTTCATAAACCGTTTTGGACTTCTATCTCCTGAGGCTTTAGAAGGGAAGTAAGTAAACAACATTCTCCCATGCCCGTCAAATTGTACTGTTTTGTCAATATATATTTACAGATTCTGACTTTTCCCTCAACAGCTACGATGAGAAAGTCGCATCTAAAAAGATATTGGACAACATGGGACTTAAAGGATACCAGGTAACTGTTCTCGAGTATCTCTTACTTAGTGTAATTAACTGTACAGTATTAGTGCTGCAATGGAATATGGTTCAATGATGGAAGAGCTGTAATTAACCAAATGCAAACTCGTATATTTTGGTAATGCAGATTGGTAAAACAAAAGTCTTCTTGAGGGCTGGTCAGATGGCTGAACTCGACGCTAGAAGGGCAGAGGTGCTTAGTAGTGCTGCAAAAAAAATTCAGAGACGAATACGAACTCATCAGGCTCAGAAACGGTTTATTGTTCTGAGAAAGGCCACAATATCTCTCCAAGCTCTATGTAGAGGTGAGCCATCTGATTTTAGAAGGCCATAAATACTTGCTCAATCGCTCTCTTTGGAATTTAGAAGGCCATTAACTTTGCCACACTATATGACTGATTCGATGAATAATATAAAAACATTTATGTAACTTTTCTCTCATTTGTAAATATCATAGGAAGACTTTCCTGCAAACTTTACGAAAATTTGAGACGAGAAGCTGCTGCTGTTAAGATTCAGAAGAATGGTCGTAGATATTACTCTAGAAAATCGTATAAAAAGCTCCATGTTGCGGCGCTTGCTGTGCAGACTGGTCTAAGAGCTATGGCTGCTCATAAACAATTCAGATTCAGGAAGCAAACAAAGGCCGCCACAATTGTTCAGGTTCATGTTCTTGCGAGAATTACACGCTAAGACAGAGTATAGAAGACTCAAACTATCTTAGGTTTCTCATGATCATTAACACATATAATTTCCTGTTACTAATGGCAGGCTCAGTGGCGTTGTCACAGAGCAACCACGTACTACAAGAAGCTTAAAAATGGAGTGATCCTATCTCAGACACGATGGAGAGGCAGACTTGCTAGGAGAGAACTTAGGAAGCTCAAAATGGTACAACTACTTTATGTGCACTTGCTAAGAATGTTCTTTAGTATTCACATTTCCAAAAGCCTACTATATTATATAGAACATGATGTATTATTGGAAACAATCATGCCATGTAATTTGTGGTGGGAAGTATGCATATGCTAGATTAAGGATTCGAATTTTTGAAGACTTTCAATATCAGGATGCTACTTTGGGTTTACTATCTCAAACATACTCAACATTTCTAATTCTATTATCTCCAGGCTTCAAGGGAAACAGGAGCACTTAAAGAGGCAAAGGATATGCTTGAAAAGAAAGTCGAGGAACTCACTTACCGTGTCCAGTTGGAGAAACGACTGAGGGTATCTGCCATAGTAACATCATTTTAATCGATCATATTCTAAGTAGATATATAATGTATAGCGCTGAATCAATTTTTCAGGGTGATTTTGAAGAAGTAAAGACACAGGAGATAACGAAACTTCAGAGTTCGCTGGAGGAAATGCGGAAGAAAGTGGAGGAAGCAAATGCATTGCTTGTGAAGGAACGCGAAGCTGCAAAGAAAGCCGCTGAAGAAGCTCCTCCTGTTATTAAAGAAACACAAGTTTTAGTTGAAGATACGAAGAAGATTGAGTTGATGACTGAGGAACTGGAGAGTGTAAAGGTACTTTCTGTCAGTGGCTAACAATTGTAAATCAGTTGTCTGATATAACCTTTTACCTGCAAATCAGTTCCATCAAAATTTGAGATTTACATTCACTATTACATATGACTCTACTTAGCATCAGTAATCATTTGCGTTTCAACAGGCTACTCTAGAAAACGAGAAACAGAGGGCTGATGATGCAGTAAGGAAATTCGAAGAAGCTCAAGAGTCTCTCGAAGACAGAAGGAGGAAACTGGAAGAGACAGAGAAGAAAGGTCAGCAACTCCAAGAATCCCTGACAAGGTAAGAATATATCATCAAGTATCGTTAGTTATATCTTCCTAACCACCCTGCTTATATGTTTAATTGGTTCCTTTAAATTCGTGTATTCTGCTGGTCATTTTATTTTCCGATGAGCTGAAAATTGAAGTTAATGTGATCAGGATGGAGGAAAAGTGCAGTAACTTGGAATCGGAGAATAAAGTCTTACGGCAACAGGCTGTGTCCATGGCGCCGAATAAGTTTCTCTCTGGCCGCTCCCGGTCCATTTTACAGGTAAATTAGGACACTATATTGAAATATGAGACCCCAAGTATCTTTTTGTTGCTTGTCTGAAGTTGATGAATTACCATATTTCTAACAATAACAGAGAGGTTCAGAGAGTGGTCATCTAGCAGTGGATACGAGGCCAAGCTTGGTGAGTACATCTACCACCGATTTGAGTAAATTAACCAATTCAGTTCTGTCTCCAATTTAGGTTTTGGATTAATATGATGGATCAATGGCTTTTAATTTGAATCAGGATCTGCATAGCCATTCGATGAACCATAGGGATCCATCAGAAGTGGAGGATAAACCACAGAAAACATTAAATGAGAAGCAGCAAGAAAACCAAGAGCTGCTTATCCGCTGCATCGTTCAACACTTGGGTTTCCAGGGGAACCGACCTATCACAGCTTGCATCATATACAAGTGCCTACTGCAGTGGAGGTCATTTGAAGTTGAACGAACCAGTGTCTTTGATCGCATTATTCAGACAATAGGCCATGCTATTGAGGTTCGCTTCCTAGTTTATAGGTATTTCATTGTGATTGCAAGTGTGTTTGGAATAACAATTAATGTTGCGAAATTTGATCTCTCAGACTCAAGATAACAACAATACATTGGCCTATTGGTTATCCAATGCCTCGACGCTCCTCTTACTCCTCCAGCGCACACTCAAAGCTAGTGGTGCAGCCGGGATGGCTCCACAACGCCGCCGTTCATCTTCTGCCACTCTATTTGGGAGGATGACTCAGGTATATATATATATGGTTTGGGATCCATCAACACAATGCATGTGAAATTTGTCTCTCTTTCTCTCAATGTAGCTATCAAACGCGTTAAGTGCTATAGGAGGCCTTCTTGTTTTGTTGTAAGTTTAATTTTGAGAATGTTTCCATTAGAGCTTCCGTGGGGCACCCCAAGGTGTAAATCTTGCGATGATAAACGGTGCTGCGGGAGGTGGAGCAGATACCGTAAGGCAAGTTGAAGCAAAATATCCGGCTCTACTGTTTAAGCAGCAGCTCACAGCTTATGTTGAAAAGATATATGGAATGATTCGGGATAACTTGAAGAAGGAGATTTCTCCACTCCTTGGATTGTGCATTCAGGTATGCCATTAATTACATCAGTCACGTTCTCAAGCAAAACGAGGTTATTCTCGCTAACTGTTTTAATTTGTCTGTCTTCAACTTCAAAACAGGCGCCAAGAACATCGAGGGCGAGTTTAGTGAAAGGAGCATCTCGTTCTGTGGCCAACACTGCAGCTCAGCAAGCACTTATCGCCCACTGGCAAGGAATTGTGAAGAGCCTTACAAATTTCCTCAATACTCTGAAATCAAACAACGTGAGTTCCTTCGCTATGTTCCATTTCCTCTAAATAAAACAACTTCTGAGACTGCCCTGAGTTTGAATCTTCTATTTATGCTTTTTAGGTTCCTTCATTCTTGGTGCGTAAGGTGTTTACACAGATATTCTCATTCATCAATGTTCAACTGTTTAACAGGTTTGTCTGGGGCTCATTATTAGCATCTAAAATCCCATTATCTCTATTTTTCAATCTTCTACTAATATTCCTTCGTTTTGTTCCCAACAGCCTATTATTGAGACGTGAGTGTTGTTCATTTAGCAATGGCGAGTACGTCAAAGCTGGCTTGTCTGAATTGGAACACTGGTGTTTTAAGGCAACAGATGAGGTATCCCTCTTAGCTTTCACTCTGCTATTATTACTCAACAAAACTAACAACAACTATTGCAGTATGCGGGTTCTTCGTGGGATGAGCTTAAGCATATAAGACAGGCCATTGGGTTTCTGGTAACCTTTTGTTATCCTCTACCTAAACTTTAAGGAGGATCCCATGAGGGTAAATTATTATTAATATTTCTTGCTCCAAATGCAGGTCATACACCAAAAACCAAAGAAAACTCTCGATGAGATCAGTCATGATCTTTGCCCGGTAAATTGATGTTTCCTCGCTCAGTTTGATACAACTCTCCTATGTTCGTAATGAAACACTTGCCAAAATGTTCACAAATGTTGAAAGAAGTGGAAAGTCAGGGATTTTTAGTTTGCATTTGCTGACAAATTGAGATTGTGGACAGGTACTAAGCATACAACAGCTATACCGAATCAGTACGATGTACTGGGACGACAAATACGGCACTCACAGCGTCTCTCCGGACGTAAGTTACCTTAAACTACTGATGATCTATGTGATTATAACATTAATTAGATTATATTTATACCTATCTCTCTCTCTCTCTCTCTCTCTCTCTATATATATATATATATATATATATATATAGGTTATAGCAAATATGAGGGTGCTAATGACAGAAGATTCGAACAATGCTGTTAGCAACTCCTTCCTTTTGGATGACGACTCAAGGTAATTTCTTCATTTCACTAATATATCAACAAGTTTGGTTTTGGGCACTAAAATGTTTGATGATGACGTTTTCTAATTTCTTTTGAATGATTTTGCAGCATTCCTTTCTCTGTTGATGATTTATCAAAGTCGATGGAGAGATTTGACATTGGTGATATAGAGCCGCCACCATTAATCCGGGAGAATTCTGGATTTAGCTTTTTATTGCCCGTCTCGGATTGATCCTTGACTCTACCATACACACCAACAAAAGCCATATTTAGTTCTAGTCACTTTCTCCAAAGTAGGTTTGCTTATGACGCAAGTAATAATAACTTGTACCACTTTACTTTGTGCCCTTGAAACCCCTAGCTTATTTTTGTTTTTGTTTTTTTTTTCCGAAAGAGAAACGAGATTATATTTTCTTGTTTTTAAGATACATCCGGAATGGATTCGTTATGTTAGTTTTTTATAGTCCAATGTTAATTATGAATGATTACTCTTACAAACTTTATTTTAAGTTTGAATTATATGTTAGATTGTTTTTCAAATTCCGAGTCAGTTTGGAATATTCTCGAAATAGAGAGAGAAAATTGAGTTCGTACGAAGTTAATTATTTTTTCATAATAAAGAATTAGCATTAAAAAAACTAAAAAATATAAAATTATAAAATTATAATAGATGGAAAAATAAAATAAAATTATAATATCTTTATTCAAATAAAATAGAATCCGTTGGACGGTTGAATTGGATTAGATGGTGGTCATCGAAGGCCGATGGTCTCGGATTCCTTGCAAATCCTTAAAACGACAATACATGTAAAATAATTTCTGGAAAGATGAAAATATAAAAGTTTTTCTATTAATTTTCAACAACAAAAAAAAGTTTTTCTAATAATTCTTCTCACGTCAAAACCACATGATTAGTCGGAAAATCAAAGTAGGGGGAAAAGAAAAAAAAGTGTTGGAATTATTCCGTTATGATCGTAAAGTTCACTATTTAATGAAACAAATGACTGACCAAAAAATCAAACAAATGAATCTTAAAATTAAACAATTGAAATTTTAAGTTTAAACTAGTATTTAAAAATATTTTTAAATTAACAAGTCAACCTTATTTAAACTTTTGTATTTATAATTTGACAACATTTCCAAATTTATTAAATCCCAACATAGAAGTCAAATATTTGTTAATTTTTAAGGGAAATCATGTATAAATAACACCAAATGTTTAACAATCTAAAAGTCATTAAATCGAATAACACAACAATATGACTATAATCTTTAAAGTTAAAAGATCCAATAACACAACAAAATTTTAATTAGATTTATAAATCACTTAAAATTGTGTTTAATATATCTGTATCGTATAACAGGTTTTGTTTTCTCCGTCGTTGCTCCCTTCTTTTCGGTTTCCTTCCACGCCTCCCTGTTCCACCGCCGGCAAGCTGAGTTTTTTGACCGGAGTTCCATCGCCGAAATCGAATTCTTGCTTTCTGGTGCTGGTAATCAGATCTTCGTGAAATATGTTCAGTCTCCTTTTCCGATCTAAGACGCCTATGACTAGATTCGAAAAACTCATCATCGATTTCAATTCCTTTTTTCAGATTTTCTTCCTTAAAATGAAGACTCTTCTACTCGCAATGCTTCTCTGCTACTCGTTTGCCTCCTCTTCCGGAGATACGACTATTCACACGAACAATTGGGCTGTCCTGGTCTGCACTTCTCGCTTCTGGTAAAATTCCTAATCCTCTCTCATTCCTTAAGAGTTTATAGCTCCATTATTTGTTCTGTTCTGTAACAGTTTGTGTTCCATCTTAATTTGGGTAATGTGTACATTTTTTCGTTTTTCCATGTCAATTGATAGCATATTAGTCTAGTTCTTCTGATAAGTGAGTCACAATGAACATAAATTTCGCAAATGGTGATAGGTTTTGGAGCTAAATTCTTCTCACCATACTCTCTAGGATTTAAGAGAGTTATGCTTGATTGCCGAGAAACCTGTTCCAGTTACCAAAATTGTATCTATCTATCTTTCTGAAGTTAGAGGTCTTTTCTATTTTAACTTAATTGCTGTGGTTGCTATTTCTCAGGTTTAACTACCGGCATATGGCCAATACCCTGTCCCTGTATAGGTGAAAGCTCTTTTTTTTCCTTAATCGACCATTCATGGAGGTACTTCTCTTCACATTCTGTTTCTTACGTCTTATTCTCTTTACTTGGTGTTTCTAGGACAGTCAAGAGACTTGGAATACCAGATGAAAGGATAATTCTGATGCTGGCAGATGATATGGCCTGTAATGCTAGAAATGAATATCCTGCTCAAGTTTTTAACAATGAAAACCACAAACTTAACTTGTACGGAGATAACGTTGAGGTAAATTTCTGGCTCAAGGATAATTCTCCAAAGGTTTAGCATATTGAACTGTTTATGTAGTAGTAAATGTTCTCTCTTGAGTAAGTATATTAGATGCTTAAACAAAAAAAAAAGGTATATTAGATGCATCTGCATCATAGCCTTTATATTTGTAAGGACATAATAATTGAATTACTATGTTGTGCAAGTCCCTTTTTCTGTGTGTTTCCACAAGATTGCTCGCATCTCATATATATATATATATATATATATATATATCTTTTTTTTTTACGGCGATTTCTCCCGACCCATATAACATACATGTTTCCAGAAGAAGGGCTGATTGTATAAAATCATTTTCACTCAGGTAGATTATCGTGGGTATGAGGTTACAGTTGAAAATTTCTTGCGGGTTTTGACTGGGCGTCATGAGAATGCAGTTCCAAGGTCAAAGCGTCTCCTCAGTGATGAGGGTAGCCATATTCTACTGTACATGACTGGGCATGGAGGCGATGAATTTCTAAAGTTTCAAGATGCAGAAGAACTGCAGAGTCACGATTTAGCAGATGCTGTGAAACAAATGAAAGAGAAGCATAGGTGTGTTTCGCATTTATGGTGTTTCTTAAGTCATATATGACTATTTCTTTTGTATTCATTCGTTCGGTGTTTTTAATCTGTCTTTTGAAAATCTGGCTTTTCCTGCCTATAGCTTTTCCATGGGCCATTTCTTGCTGGAAAATATTAATTTATTGTCTCATCTTAATTCTGTTTTGACAATCTAATGACATTATTTGGCTAGCCCAGATTCAAGGAGCTGATGATAATGGTTGATACTTGCCAAGCTGCCACTCTCTTTAACCAGGTATATCTTAGTGTCACTTTTTCAGAGTTAATTTCGTCTTTATATTTTAGAAAAACGTTCTCTTAAGCCAAATGTTTAGTTTTGGTCTGCCTTTTGGAGTTAATATTTTGATATTCAGCGTATCTTGACGGCTTATGCCGGGAGCTTGTTCTTATCAGTTACTCCAGTTGATGTTTCACAATGTACGAAAATTGACATCTAATCTATTGTTGGGATTTTTCTCACGTTGTTCATATTGTGAAACCATTGTTTTCGTAGCTTCAATCCCCTGGTGTTTTGGCTATTGGTAGCAGTCTTAAAGGAGAGAACTCATATTCCCATCACCTGGACTCAGATGTAAGTGCCTTCACTATTTCGTGAATGGATTGTTTCGTCTTTTTATCATTGCATTGATCTCCAGTTCTAATATTGTTTTTGCTTCAGATTGGTGTATCTGTTGTAGATCGGTTTACATATTACACTCTTGCGTTCTTTGAGAGGCTTAATATCTATGAAAATGCATCACTTAACAGGTACAATAACTCTGCAACTTTTTGTCACCAACATTCTGCTAACATTTTTTATAGTATGTCTTTTCACTTTGATAATCTTGGGCGACATTGTAATTGTCCAATTGACTAAGGAGAGTGCTTAAATAGTTGGATGTGTGACTAAACGTTTTGGTTGTCTGAATGGCCTTGTAATGTCTGGTCATATGTTGGCATTTTTCTTGTGTACGAGTTGTAATATTTTAACGAGTTATATGTGTCTCTGTATCTTTTACCTCTGACATTTATTGATCATTGTCAAAACTGATACTCCTTTTTAAGCTGAACTCTCTGAGGTACAAACATCCGTTCACCTCCTGTTGTGCAGTTTGTTTAGGTCCTACGATCCGAGACAGCTAATGTCTACTGCCTACTACCGGACTGATCTTTACCAGCCACATCTGGCAGAGGTAAGGAAGAAATTGTTTGTGCAACGTCTTGTTTTAAGTTTATGTCAGCTTAAATTACTCATTCTTCAAGTTTACTTATTATGGGAATTAGGTACCGGTCACAAATTTCTTCGGTTCAGTTATGGAGACCATTCATACTGATTCAGCTTACGAAGCCTTCTCAAGTAGAACCTCCAATAGTAAGATCAATTCCGACATGCCACTCAATCAACTTCCCGAGCACGAACTTAAAGATGATCTTCAGAATGCAAACATCCCAAATGATGAATTACAAACTGAGGTTACTGTCTAGACCCCCTTCCCTGGTTTTATCATAAGTAACCGTGCAAAAGATCCAAACTTTGGGTTGAGTACTTGAATACATGAAATATTCGCTTACTGGCTTGTGTTCATCCTTTTGGTGGGTTTGAGTAACGGAATTGAGATCCCAGGTTACGTTTGTTGTTGCAGAAGCAAAAATGCCCATATACACAAATGCGGGCAGACCTCCACGAGAAACTGGCTAAGCTTGAAAATGTCGATACAGTGGTTAACCTCAGCATAGCGGTGATGGTTCTCGTTGTAATGGTTTCATCATCTTTGTTATGATGATGTCTCTATGAGCAGCTCTTAATATAGGATGATCTTCTTCATCATCATCATCTCCACTTCACTTAATCTCTTTTGTATGTCTTCACTGTTGCAGCCTCACATCCATGTATTACTTTTTTTTCACGATGGTTTCAAATTTCCTCGATACCAAAAAAATATTGACTCACCTCAAAATTTAAACATCTTTTTTGCTATCAACTTATACAAAGGTTACAAATGGTAGCCACATATTACTTGACTAGTATTTATGTTAAGTGTAATTCGTAAATTTCAGTTTATTTAATCAGATTCTTCCCTCATATATTCGTATGTTCCTCTCATCAAAATAACATATAAACATTTTTTTTTTCCTGATTTTGAAAATAATATACAAGAAACTTTTTTTTTGTGTTAAACTAGTAATTTTTTTCCATTATATAAAATTGTATATGGACTAACGAAAGCGCTAAAGAGGCAAAAATGGAACATTCAGAGAGTAACATTATTTATGAATAGTCATAGGGCAAAATCATCATTACGAAATAATACGAGGGCAAAGCCGCAAAAATGGAATAGTCAGAGGGTAAGACTTTAAATATGGGCAAACTAAAGAGCAAAACCGTAATTACAAAAAAACGAGGGTAAATATGTAAAAATGGAACATTCGGAGAGTATCCTTATAAATATGGAACAGTCAGAGGGTAAACCATCATTACGAAATAAAACAAGGGCAAATACACAAATATGAAACAGTTAAAGAATAAAACCATAAATACAGAACAAGCCGAAACCACAATTACATAATAAACCGAGGGTATTTTTACGCAAATATAGAACAACCAGAGGACAAAACAATAATCGCGAAATAAACTAAAGGCAAATACGCAAATATGAAATAGTAAAAATGTAAAACCAGAATTCTGGAATAACCAGAGGACAAAACCACAATTATGCAACAAACCGAGGGCAAATACACAAATATAAAACAATCAGAGAGTAAAAATAAATAAATATAAAATAACTAAATGACATAACCATAATTAAGAAATAAATCGAGGACAAATACGCAAATATGGACGAATGACGACTTAAGTAAGTTTTGCCGTTTCTCCATAATATTTTTTTGTATAACAAATCAATAATTTTCGAAGTGTGTGTAAATTATATAGATTAACATCATTTATCATCGCCTATAACTTTGTTGGTTTTTTTTTTTTTTTACATTTTGTTGGTTAAAAGATAGACAATCGTCTAAGATTAAAGGTCTTTTGACCAAAAATATCAAAGCTTTCTAAACTGTTCCATACTACTACTTACATCCAAAATTATTAGATTATCCATTCCTTTAACTGAAAACAATTAATTAGATAAGAACTTAAATATAATATTAGACTACCATAAATTAATTACCATCTCAAAGAACAAAACAAATCTTAATTACATAAGGTACATTTTTTTTTTGTCAGCAAATATATGATTGTTAGAATGTAACTGATTGAGATTTCATATATATGTAAACTGTATATATAATTTAACTATATATATATTCTAACAAACCTTTTTCCGAGTAACATCACTAAAAAAACAAACAGACAAAAAAGGGATTCGCAAGTAATACTGTTTCACCCTCATTTTGACTTTCAAACTCTAATTCCCTACAACGGTAAATTTATTTTTATCTACAGTATTTTGTGTATCATTTGAGAGTAATAAAAACATTATGCATTTATGATATACATATTGAATTCCACAAGCTCGGGTATGTAAAAAGAATAAATTACATATAGAAATATTATGCATTTATGGTAAAGATAACTTTTTATTGACTTGAGAGATTTTTTTTGGGTTTAATTTAAAGTGCATTGAAACAAGAAACATTACAAAATGGTCTTCAAGGACGCTAGTAATTGAAATTACAATTACACAAATAGTTGACAAAAAAGAGATATGCATAAAGTTTTCGAGCCAAGTATTTACCGAAACCAAAATTATTATTATTTTTATATGTGTGTTCGTTTTTATTTAAATCTTTTGTGTTTAAAACTGAGATTAAGAAATGAAAGTATGTGAATGTTCTTCTACAAATAAGGAAAATACATGTATTCTGTTTTAGAATTGTCTAAACTTTTTAATTTAAAAAAAATTATGAAGAAAGCCTTAAAATTGTAAAAATAATATAAGCCGCAACGCAACAAACGAATCTCCCCATCAATTTATCATCTCCTGAATCTGAGCCTGACCGGTTACTTGCTTCTTTAATTGCTCTCTCATTCTTAAAACCAAGAGAGAGAGAGAGAGTGTGTGTGTACACATCAGAGAGTATCACATTATTTTCACATTCCTCTTGCTTCTCAAAACCTACCTGTACTCTCACTCATCTCTTTCTTTATTTTTATTTTCTCTTTCTTCCTTTTGTATGCATCTTCCCAGGCCATAATATTAATTAGTTGTCTCTCTGCGTTTGCAATTTGTAATCATCCACTGATTCTCGTTGGAATCCTCAATCACAATTGCTTCTCTTCTCTTGCGCTGAGATCTGACGTCTTTAGATCCGTCGGTGATGCGCCTTGGAGATGGCGAATCTAGTGCCTGGTGTTTTGCTCAAGCTTCTCCAGCACATGAACACCGACGTCAAAATCGCCGGAGAACACAGGTCCTCTCTCTTACAAGTCGTCAGTATTGTGCCTGCCCTTGCCGGTGGGGAGCTTTTCCCCAACCAGGGCTTTTATCTCAAAGTCTCTGATTCCTCTCACGCCACTTATGTCTCTCTTCCTGATGAACACGACGATTTGATTCTTAGCGATAAGATCCAATTAGGTCAGTTTATTCATGTCGATAGGGTCGAATCCTCCTCCCCTGTCCCGATTCTCCGCGGTGTTAGGCCCGTTCCTGGTCGGCATCCCTGTGTTGGCAGTCCTGAAGATATCGTAGCTACTCACTCACTAGGGTTCCTCAGTGATGACAAGGTCGCTGATAATGGTGTTGTTAATGGCAATGGCTCCTTCGGTTCCAAACAGAAAGAGAGAGTTAAGGCAGCTGCCAAAGGAGGAGTCGTTCCTAATGGGAATGCAAGTGAGGTTGAGAGACCAGTCGGAAATAGACTGAGCGTTAGTATTTCTAGGGATGAATCTTCTGAGGCTAAAAAGCCGTCTGCTCTATTTCGAGCGAAATCTGCTAAATCGAGCTTGACTTTGGATGTAAGGAAAGACTCCTTGGGGAAGCTCAAGACTTCTTCCGGTTCAAAGTCTATTCCTTCTTCGCCCACGAGTTGCTATTCACTGCCTACATCTTTTGCAAAGTTTGCAAATGGGATTAAGCACCAACAGCAAGTCAAGACAAAGGTATTGGAGAAAGGTTCTCCTAGAATGGGGTTGTCAGAGAAGGGGCGGTCTCTTCTCAAAGTAGAGAGTCCGAATGTTGGGAAAAAGCTTCCCATGATCAAGAATTTCGTGCAAGGGATTGAGTTTGGAGCTAAGGCGTTGAGGAAAAGCTGGGAAGGGAATTTGGATATCAGGAGTTCAGATAGCACAAAACTTAAGCTTACCAAACGTGATTCAACCCCTGATGCCCGGAGTTTAACAGTAAGCTTTTCTTTTAGCTTTCTTGGCCTTATATTGCAAAAGGGTGTATTTTATACATGTGAAGTTGCATTTGGACAATTTCGTTTTACTATTTAGCAGCACTTGATTTGAAGCTGCTCTTTGACTAGTGTTTGTGAGCATTCTTTATCTTGATTCTATTCCTTACTAACTGTAGAACCGAGGTTTGTATCATACTCTTTTTTAATGCGTCTGTTTTCCTATCAGTCTCGCATTTTTTTTTTTCTCTCTTTTGTACAAATTATGTTTTCAGATTAATCTGTAACTTCATGAAATGTTATTAGTTTTTTCCGTTTTCAACTTTCTGAATATAGCCTGTATAATTTTTGTTTCTAGGCTCCACGGAAAAGCACATCAAGTGAGAAGTTGCCATCTAAACAGGAGAGGGCTAATATATTTGCAAGATCATCGAAGGAGCACAATAAAATTCAGTTAACCAAGAAAGTCGAGACAACCGGAATATTGGACACCAAAGATAAAACGAGTAAGCCTAAATCTACATCTGTGGATAAGAAATCTACTGCAGAGAATGGATTGCCTGGGAATTTGGTCAAAGTCCCTGTTAATGGTAAAAGATTAGCGGCTGCCAGTATCCAATGGGGTTCACTACCTTCATCTCTTTCGAGGCTAGGACAGGTATGTGCTTGACTATTCGTGGATCCTCATATCATATGTGCTTGCTTCATGATTAGGCTTTGAAGCTTTCTAGTGATTAGGAAAATTCATCTCCAAAACGACCTGTTCATCAAAATGCCAATTCTATAAGCAAAATTCTGACTGTAGAGGATCTAAATATTTCGTATCTGTGGCATGGTTTTCCTTACTTGAACCCATCTCCAATCTAAGATATTTACTCCAGTGATAGAATAAAACCTCTTAGTATAGCATATGCATCTTATGTTTTAGTCTTTGGCATCATAATTAAATTTTAAGATAAGCTTATTGGCTCATTGCTGATATCAATATTTGCAGGAGGTCTTGAGGCATAGAGATGCTGCTCAAGTTGTTGCAATAGAGGCCATGCAAGAAGCCTCTGCTTCCGAGAGCTTACTTCAATGCCTCATGTGCGTAATCTCTAACAAAAGTTATTCATTGGAAATCATTCGAGCTTGGATGTTTGAGGGACAAATCCATTTTACTAAATTTAGCTTTTACTGCCTTAAGTTGTTTCTAAACTTTATTCTGCTTCCCCATTTTGTAGTATGTACAACGATCTTATGTCAACGGCGAAGGAAGATGATCCATTGCCAGTCGTCGAGCAGTTCTTGAAGCTCAATTCCGGTTTGAAGAACGTTCAAATAATAGCCGAGTCATTGTCCAGATTAATTTCTTCGACATCTTCCCCAGAAAATGAAGAAAATAGATCTGAGGAAGCTTTAAAAGCGGCATCGGAAAAGCAGAAATTAGCAGCCTCGTGGGTCCAAGCTGCTTTAGTCACTAACTTATCCCCCTTCTCTGTCTACTCCAGCAAACCAGCCAAATCTACTGCATCCAGGAGCAAACCCGTGATCATACTCGAGACCCCGGGTAATAATTCCACCAGTAAAACCCGTGGGAATGTCCAAAACCGGCCAACAATTGGATCTAAACTCGTAGCACAAGGCATTATCCGTAAACACAGAGAGAACGGTAGCAGCCAAAAGGCGACCACAGTAGCAGGGTCAGAGTCTCCACCGCTAAACTGGGTGAAAGGGAGTGGTCTGAATGAGGCAACTGATCTGGCGGAGAAGCTGCAAATGGTTTCTCAAGATTGGTTTTTGGGTTTCGTAGAGAGATTCTTGGACGCTGACGTGGTGGAGACATCTTCGAATCTGAATCTGTCTGATAACGAGCAGATCGCGGGGATGCTGTCTCAGCTGAAGAGTGTGAATGATTGGTTAGACGAGATAGGGTCGAAAGAGGATGGAGAAGGATTACAAGAAGTCTCTAAGGAAACAATCGATCGACTACGGAAAAAGATCTACGAGTATCTTCTGACACATGTGGAGTCGGCAGCTGCAGCACTTGGTGGTGGTGGTGGTGGCTCCGTCTCTTCTCCTCGACCCAAACCCATCGAAACCAAAGCAAAGAGATAAATAATGAAAGCTTCTACTTGTTTTTTTCTTCTGTATATATGAAAATTGGCGGCCAAGTTCTTCTGTAAAATTCTCCGACATCACCAAAAAGCCTACCGACGTGAAATGTTGGTATTGTTTTTCATCCAGATATTCAGTAAAGAGAGCCTTTTGGTTCTAAAGATTTCATTGTAGTTTTATCCGTTTTGAGGATTTTAGGGAGCCAACCTATAAAAGTGATTTGTTTTTGTTTTCTTTGTAATAATAAAAACTACAAGGTCCCAAAAGAAAATTTTATAAAATTAACTTCGAATAAGCCCCTTTCCTTTCATAGAAAAATCAAAGGGGTTTGTCATCTGAACAGATCTGTGAAATCCAACGGGCACAATGAATCAGAAACCTCCGCCGTACGGTTATGGCGTCGCCGGTGGTGGAGGACCTTCTTCATCTTCCAACACAACCATAGGAACGTTAAGTGCACGCGCCAAGCAGACGACGCAATCGATGATCTCCACGCTCCGTCCATGGCGGGAGCTTCTCGATCTCTCCGCGCTCTCTCTCCCTCACAAATACGATGAGGCCATGGCGCACCTAAGGCAGAACCTCTCCTACTTCCGCGCAAACTACGCTCTCGCCGTCCTCGCCATTGTTTTCCTGGGCCTGGTCTACCACCCGATCTCTATGGTGGCCTTTATCGTCGTCTTCATCGGCTGGATCCTCCTCTATTTCTCGCGAGACGCCAACGATCCGATTGTGATTTCGGGGAAAGAAGTGGATGACCGGATCGTCCTGGGTTTACTCAGCTTGGTAACGATTTTGGCGTTGGTGTACACAGATGTGGGCGAAAACGTTCTGGTTTCGTTGATCGTAAGTTTGGTCATCGTCGGAGCTCACGCCGCTTTCCGTAGCACCGATGATTTGTTTATTGATGAAGAATCTGCCCGGCGCGGTGGCCTCGTATCCGCAGCTCCAGGAAACCGGCCACCGTCAACTTATTCCCCAATTTGAATTATCAGTTACATTTCTTGGATTTTGGTGTTGGAAATGAAATCAGTTAAGAGCTTGTTTTGGAAGATCTTTGTATGGTATTTGTGCGTGTGTATTATCTTGTTCGACTGTGTAAGAATTCTGGGAAATTTTGGTTTTATAGAATTGAAATTTACTTGCTATTCAAAAATCAAAGTGAACCCAAAACCAGAAGAAAGCACTAAGAGTCTAAGACCTTGACATGTATGTATCTCAAAAAGGTAACATCACGATGAATTCAATAAACCTCTGTCATCATAGGGTACATGGATTTGACCACCATCGAGAACCCTGGTTTACTACACTCGGTACAATCATCAACTGCCACACAGAGCGTGGGTCTATTAATCTTCTTCAAGATTGATAGAATCCTTGAACTTAGCATACAATACCTTCTTCAGCTCTGCCATCTGTGACACAATTGATTCCTTCTCTTCCTCAAGCTTCTCAAGGCTTTTGCAGGTCGCCTCTTTCATCTCTTCTATCCTTGTTTCCACCTCTTCCCTCGCCACATGAGCAAACACTTCTCCTATTTGAAACCTCACCATCTCCTCATCAGCAAGGATCAACTCGTTGCCTGCATCCTCTAGATTATCACACTTTTCCTGCATAATCAAAATATTCAATCAAGCTAGGTGCAGATAATACAGTAGAATGCTGTTTGATTCCCCTAGTAAAACGAAAAGAACAAAACAAGTATCCACATTTTTTTACCCATCACATCCAAAGATCTTGAACCACTGCTAGACAAGGTAAGCATGAACACAAAAACAGGGAAGAAACGAAACGAAGAAGCCAATCAGACATTGAATCTAACTACAAGTTCCATAAAAAAGACATCAGATAAGAACCGATTGTTGCTCAACTGTCAACAAAAATTACAATAGCTAACTACAACGATCTGATAGACCCTAGAAGGTTTTATATTCATTCACCAACGAGAAGGAAGAGTGCACGGCTTGATGATGTGGAGTTGGTATAAGCGTTTGATGACGTACAACCAAAAGAGTATGTAAAGGTTGAGATAGATAATAAGAGTAGAGAGGATTCTCTTGTGGATTTTCTGAGCAAGGCACTCCAGAATCAACCTTTGCAAAGTTGTTACAGTTTACACCAATCAACAAAAATCAGGACTTCTCCCAAGAATCTTATCATGAACCTGTAGACCAACACTCTCAGGATCATTGTAATTAGCTGACAGTTCATCAACAATGGGTGAACTAGTTAGCTGAGAGCAAACCGGTCAAAATGAAAATTGGGCATTCTGGAATTTTGGATACGAATTGAAGGAATCCTAATTACCGAAGAAATTAACCTATTCTAAGTCCTCTTAAAACCCTAGAATCGCGCAAGACAAAGCCTAAACAAAATCAAAAACCTTGAGGATGATAAAGAAGAGAAGATCGGAGGGAGAGAGAACCTTGGCGAATTTGATCTCGTCTTGGAGTTCGTGGAACCTGTTGTTGAAACGGCTGAAGGAGTTGATGTTGTGCTGGTCCTCCCATGTGACCTCCATCTCAGATCCACTGCTACTCCCCTGCACATCAACCATTTCACACCATTGGCATACACAATTTCAAGATCGAAAATTTTAGCAAATACTTGAAGAGATCTTCTTTACTTGCTGCTGCATTTCGTCTCTCACGGACAAAAAATTGACAAAGGGCAAAATCTCAAGAGAGCGTACATCGTATAGCGGGTATTTAATGTGCCCGAGACTGTACCTTTTTTTTAATTTTAATCTTCTTTTTTCCCAATACATTTCTTATATAATGCGAGTGTTATTTTTTTTTTTGTTAAACCGTATAAATTTTGGACTTTCGATCCATGATTTTTTTAGTACCACCATAAATACGAAAATGAATCACCATATTTACAAAAATAACATATACTATAAAATAAAGTATATGATATATTTACCCAACAGAATATATCATTTACTTTATTTTTATAGTATATGATTTTTTATTGTGTTGTTTTCTTTTTGTTTAGAACGAAAAATCAAAAAGTGTCTATAACATAATTTATGAGACGCTGAAAAAGAATTGCAATCCTTAAATCAAGAAAGAGTTGGTTATTCCAACAGAAACCATATAGGTTTGTTTTCGGATTCTCTCAAAAGAATAAAACAGTTCCAGAATCTCCCCACGTATTTAACAGAGGGAAGCCCATTAAAAATGGCAAAAGAATATTCTAAAACCCCTACTTTTAAACAATACTAAATGTGTGGTAGAAACTGCAACAACATCATTTTATTTCCTGTGTTTTCTGATATTCTACCATTAATGTTCACCAGAAACCCTTTCTCTTCTGTACATACATAAATTAAACCAAACAGAAATAACTTCTTCTCCCTTTTTTGCTTCGGGGAAGAACAGTTTCTGAGGGAGAGAGATCATCTGTGATTTTTACAAATCCTTTGAATCAGTCTCCTTCTCCAATCATCCTACATTAATCTCTGTGCAGGCCGCGTTTTATCTCTGCGCAGCCAGCACCATAAGAAAACCTAAGAGATATTAAAACTATTTCCTCAACTTCTTCTGTTATTCAAGTTCTTTCTTGTTTTAATTCTGGCAGACATGAGCTAACTTGTACAAAAAGGTACAAAGCGCAAATGCAGAGATGACCTAACTTGTACAAAAAGGCACAAATCCCAAATGATTTAACTTCTCGTGATATAGAATCATCAACGTGCCTGCTACCTCTAATATCAATAACAGCGAAAAAATGATGAGGGTTGGTGAAGCATTGAGTGTATCAACCTCATCGTCTTCATCGCTCTACGAAAGTGAAGCAGAAGAGCTTCCAAAGATGCCACTGGAACCACCAAGAGTTAAGACCAAGAAACGTCTCTCGAAGCAACTCTCAATGTTGGAGACTCGAAGAGACATCGCATGGGAGCGTCGCCGTCGCCAGATGCTCCATCACCTCGAGAGGAAGCAGATAAACGAAGGAGGAGATGACTTAACGGACGAGGACTTGAGTGAGCTCAAAGGATCTATTGAGCTAGGTTTTGGGTTTAACGAGGAGCAAGGGCAACAACTTACTACTACATTGCCTGCATTGGACCTTTACTTCCCTGTGAACCGTCAGATCTCGCCGGTTTCTACACCAGGTAGCGGCGGATCTTCATCCTCCCGACCTACTTCCCTTGGAGACCGATCCTCCTCTTTTGGAAGTCCGATAAGCGACTCCGATGGTTTGAAAGTTATGTCTCCAGGTAACTATTTTTTTCATGGTTTCACACTTTCTAAACGCAATTCCGTTATATACCAGTTACCATCACATGAGTGATTCCGTTATATATATATAGTAAACAAATGTTGGAATCATAATTTATAAAAGTACATTTTCAGGAGATAATCCCCAACAAGTTAAAATGAGGCTGAGGCATTGGGCACAAGCTGTGGCATGTTCTGTGATACAATCTTACAATTAAGCAGAAAAGTGAGAGATGGATTTGTACAGAGTGGGACACTATACAAATTTGGTTGAGGCAAAGGAATTAAGTGTTGTGGAAATTACGGAAGCTTATAAGAGAGATTAATTAAGGAGGTAATTAAGACAGAGAAGGGCGAGTTATTATAAAGGTCTTGCATGTTATTCTCCAACTTTTATTTTCGCCAAAGACGAAGAATAATATTTTAGATAATTAGTTTTTTTTTTGCTTCTCTTCCTTTTCCATCTTCCCTCTATTTTTGTTGTTCTTCTCCTTTTAAATATTTTAGTAAACTTGTCCTCTATCAAGCTTCTTTTTTCTAATGTCAAAAAGAAATACAAATAGACTTTTAATCCAGAAAAATGATAAATGTATGTCTTCTTGTTCTTCTTTTAATCCAAAACAGCAATAAATCGAGTCTCATTTGTTTTTTATTAACGGTGGAACGTTTGCTGATACACGTTGACTTTTTGGAGCTTAAATTTACGGAGTCAATGCATACTTGGAAATTGAATTTGCAAACGTGAAAATTGAGGAATAATTATGCGAATATGCAAAAATTGAAGAAAAATGGTCATTTCCCCCACAAAATATGTCTTTTTTCAAAGGGTCCAGCCAACCAAAACAACATGTAAGCGACTACATTGAATTTGTTATTTTTCGATTTCGAGGTTTTTTCTTCTAACATTTTTTTCCTAAAACCAACAAAAGGAATTTGAGTATAACAAAGGACATTCCCTATAACCGAGAGATGTACAACAAGTTGCATGACTTTTGACATGCTAAACAAAAGAATCAGTCTAACTAATAAAAATATGACATGAGAACTTCAGAACAAACCCACATTCACACTTCACTCAATTCTAGAAAATGCAAAACAAAACCAAAGAAAGTGAAAGCCCACAAGGAGATTATGAACATTAAACCCAAAAATGAATCATTCCTGAAAATTATAGAACTCTGAGATTGTTGTATAAGAAGAGGAAGGCCATTAGGAAGATGCTGTACAGTTTCCTTAAGGTTTTTCACCACTCTTGACTTCTTTTAGATTCCTCTACAATATCTTCCCCACAAAGTCATCTAAGATTAAAAAGAAAGAAAGAAAGACATAAATTTGTACATTTTAGCCATAACAGAGCTCCTAAAAAACCTCAAATCAGCCGAACAATCAGAGAAGCAGAAAGGACATACCTTTGTGAAGGTTGTTGTTACAGGGCATCAACTCTCTGTATGATCTCGTCTTTTCATGCTGAGACTCCGCAGAGTTTGCATATGAGAAGCTATTTCCTTAACAAATTGCACGCCTTCATTCCCGTGCCCGAGAGAACTCACAACATGTTCTAGGAAATATAAGTCTTCCTTCAGCCTTTCTACTCTCTCATGTAGCTCAGAAACAGAAACTTGTGTTGCTAGATTTTCGACATGGGCCTCGCCATTTACATCTTTTTGAACTCTGTTTTCAATCTTCTCCAAACAACTGGTGATATATAATCTCTCTTCGTTGAACCCAGTTAAACAATTCTGTATCTTGTTGCTCATCCTCTCACTAGGCGAACCAGTCTTGGTCACCTTTTCTGCAACATGTAGCTTATTCTTCTTCTGCGGGGTCTGGTCCCGGAAGTAATCAATCTCAGCTTCTAAATCTTGAATCAGTTTCTCTCTCTCAACAAGTAAATCATTCAGTTTCTGTATTGCTTCCATATCATACTCTGCTTGCTCTTCCATCATCCTCAGGTTCTGCAAAGCTTCCATTTGGAACAACGCTTTCTCTTCCTGCAACCTCGTAATCATAGCCATTGCTTGGTTTGTAGCAACCGCTGAAGCGCTTCTTTCTTCCTCCAATTCTTTGTATAAACCAGTCAGCAGTTTCCTGTCATGATCAACCTGTCTTTTCAACCGATCACTCTCACTTTCTCCCTCGATTTCGCTCACAGAAACTCCTTCCAACGATATGTTGCTCTCGTTCCTTTCGAGCATTCTCTTTTGAATTAGCAACTGCATATCATGATCAAGGTTCTTTGTCTCCTGATCACTAGATATCTTGGGGCTTATATCTCTAGGCGATAAGAACTCTATCCCACGAGAAGCTGATATTTGCGTAAGAAGTGCTTTAAGGTCTTCACTAACTCTGGAAGTATCTTTCTTCATCCATTGCTCTATTTGCGCACTATCCTTGTTACCCTCATTGCTTGCAATGATATTGTATGCATCCGCAAGATCCAGTAACTCACCTCCTTGCATCCAAGACTCACCTGAACCAAGGTTTGTTTCCGCTGCCACCGACATTGAGTTGAAGGAAGAAGATTCTGACTCAGGAACTGCTTCTGTGTGAGAAGTGACGGCCGGTGGAGCCATTTCAGACACAGAAGAGACTGTAAGAGATGTCTCTTTCATTTCCTCAATTTCTGATACACCTGATATGAAAATTAATTTGCTTTATCACAGACCCATAACTTTTAATGTATAATATGAAGTGCGCGCCATATATTCTTGAAAGAGCTCAAGTTTACAGTCCATAGCCATCATAGAAGCAAAGCTGGAGAAGAAAAGACAGAGTCCTTAAATTCAAATGGAAGTTAAAAACTTACAGTTTTCGGATGAATTTTCAGGCATGGATTTTGAAGATGGTACAACAATATCTTCAGATTCCAGAGAGGTAATATCAGCTTGGTTTGTGTGGCTCTCCTTCGATGTCTCAACAGAGATTTCATTTGTAGTAAATGATTCAGGAACCTCCTCTAGAGAAATATCATGGAGGGACATAACTTCAATTCCTTTTAAAACATCTTTAGGAGTTTCAGCTGAAACTGATGTTGAAGTAACATCACTGAGGCAAATAAGCTCAGTCTCCTCCTTTAAAGCATTTGCAGGAACTTCCTTAAAATCTGGTGTTAAAGAAGTATCGTGGAGGCGAACCGGCTCTTTTTTCTCCTTTAGAACAGTGTCTTCAATTAGGACATCTTCAGGAGTAACTGATGTTGAAGTAACATCATTGAGGCAAATAAGCTCAGCCTCCTCCTTTAAGGCATTTGCGGGAACTTCTTTAAAATCTGGTGTTAAAGAAGTATCTTGGAGGCGAACCAGCTCTTCTTTCTCCTTTAAAACAGTCTCCTCCATTAAGACATCTTCAGGAGTTTCAGCTGCAACTGATGTTGAAGTAACATCATTGAGGAAAATAAGCTCAGTCTCCTCCATTAAGGCATTTTCAGGATTTTCCTTAAAATCTGGTGTTGAAGAAATATCTTGGAGGTGAATCAGATCTTCTCTCTCTTTTAAAACAGTTTCAAAATGCTCCATGGCGCGTGATGTTAAGAAAAGATTATCTAACGAAATGATCTCTTCTTCCTTCAACAACTTCTCTGATGTTTCAGGCACACTATTAACTGAAATAAGCTCAGTCACTTCCATTAAGGCATCTGCAGGAATTTCCTTGAAATCTGGATTTACAGAAATATCTTGGAGGTGAATCAAATCTTCTTTCTCCTTCAATACAGCTGCAGAATGTTCCATGGAGCGTGATGTTAAGAAAAGATTATCTAATGAAATGATCTCTTCCTCCTTCAACACCTTCTCCGATGTTTCAGGCTCACCATTAATTGGAATAAGCTCAGTCTCCTCCATTAAGGCATTTGCAGGATTTTCCTTAATATCTGATGTTAAAGAAACATCTTGGAGGAAAACCAGCTCTTCTTTCTCTTTTAAAACAACTGCAGGATGTTCCATGGCGCGTGATGTTATAAAAATATCATCTAATGAAATGATCTCTTCCTCCTTCAACACCTTCTTCTCTGATGTTTCAGGCGCATCATTAACTGGAATAAGCTCAGGAAAAAAGGAATTAGTTCTCAAATCCATCTCCTGCGAATGAACTTCCTCTCGGTCATTTCGAGCCACCAAAGGCTGCAAAGGGAAATCGAGGTTTAGCAGCTTATCGGTAGCCAAATCATAAGGCAAGGTGATAACTGGAGGAGTCTCCAGATGCACGGTTTGAAACTTATGATCCCTTTCTTTAACCACGACACCTTCATCTTCTGAAAATACAGCTTCTGATTCAGTATCTGAATGAAACTTGAGCTCAGTGTAGCCAACATGAGGCAAATGATTGAACCTGACACTTTTCTTGGGTGTAGATTGTTTCCCGGTTCTCACATCACCAACCAAACGAATCTTGGGTAGCGTTGCCGGTTTAGCCACCTGATCAGAAGAAGCGGTTTGTGGCATCCACAGCTGATTACAGCATGTGCAATATCTTGGATTTGTGCTTCGATCACTCTTGGAGCCAAAGGAAGAATCTTCACCCAATTTCCCAACCAACAGTCTGTAAGTTTCAGCATTGGACTTATTGGTTGTAGCAAAAGAGAAAAGGCAAGTCTCGCACATTCCACGGACATCTACAAGCTTGCAATGAGCGTGACAGTAAACCAATGACGAGATCTCTGTTTTGTGTTTAGAGCAAATCATCATGTCCCAATGAGATTTCTTCAAATGTTTTGTCCTCCCGAGAATATGATCAAGCCTTGAGCACATCAAACATGGAGATTGGAGCTCGGAGTAATCAGCAAACCTGGTGATCACGTAGGAGAATATGGAGTTCACAAAGAGCATTAACATCAGTAGCCACTCATTAAAGGCTAATGCCAAAGCTCTTGTGAATCTCCGCAAACCCGTATGTGTTTTTACTGCAGAAATTCGTGTAGTAGCCATCTTTTGGTACAACATAAGATCAAGTATCTATCAAATCATTGAAGGCAAGTTTCAAATCTGCATCAATGAGAAACAAATCAAACTTTTTAGTTAAGAGTACAAATATGTGTGAAATAATAACATAAATTCTACTCGGAGGATAGAGATTTCAAATATATGTGAGAAAAACTGCAGAAATAACAACTAATTTGTAGAATCCAATCCGATTTACAAATGATATTGCAGATTGGGAACAGACAGAAACAAGAACAGAAAGTTGACCAAAACAGATTTTATGCTTCTTCTCATAGTATTTTCTCCAGTAGAGGATCAATTTTTTCAAAGCACCAACTGAAACAAAACTTATTCCTGCAAACATTTTCGACCACTCTAAAATCTAAATCAAACGAAAGAAAAGAGATCTAAAAGAAGAATTGACAGCTCAACTTACAATTTTTTTTTTTTTTTTTTTTTTTGGGAAAAGAAAAAAANTTTTTTTGGGAAAAGCAGAAAAATCAAAATTAGAAAAAACGATCACCAAGCTAGCTTAAGAAAATATACTAAATGGATCAATCGTAGCATCAAGACCCACAAATTTATATGAACAAAAAAACATAAGCAATCTTATATAAAATTCAAACCTTTTAATCAAGAGGATCACCAGAGTCATTGGAAGTATTTGTATGGATCGAAGATCCAAGTAGAGAGTTGAAGGTGAAATTCCAAAATCTAGCAAAGGTGTGTTTTGTGAGAGAGACTTGCCCAGAAAACATTGATGCCATTTATATATTTTTAAAAACAACTCAAAAGGCAAACGCATACATAGACCCAGCAAGGACTGCACGTAGTCTTCACAATAAACCAGAAAACATTAATTAAATAAATAAATTATTCCTTGTAAACACTGAATGAGATCTATTTGATCGACCAAACCAAGGGAAATCAAAAGATAAACATAGTGGAAACAGATTAGAAATGCTTTTGAAAAAAAACGCAATATTGGTATATATCACTTTTTGTTATATATATATATTTTTTTTTTTTCTTTTTCTTAATATCAAAGGAGTAATTATTAAATGTTGGGCAAAGATTGAAAGTGATGATGGAGATGGAGATGGAGATGGACGGGAGAGTCGGCTACTGATTAGAAAAAAATAAAAAATGGCTGCCGAAAGTTGGCCTTCCAAAAAACCAAATTTTTTTATTTTTATTTTTTACTAGGGTGTTTGAATTTATATTGTTTTTAGTTTCTCCAAGTAAAACATTTATAAAATCAATTATCCACTATTTTAAAAATTTAATAAACTGGAGTAATTTTTTTTACTATATATTGGTTTAACTCACACAAAAATTAAGCTTTGTAATTTTGGTTTTATGATGGAAGAAATAGCAGCATTATAACCTTTTTCAATTACAATTTTAGTTTTTGTATTCAAATTTGTTAAACTAATAGCCATCGATCTAACCAAATACAATTAGTAGGACCAGCCAAAATGTATGCTGTAGTATGCATGCTTCCTTCTTTTTTCTACTTTTCTTGTTACATGTTGCTCATCTTTTTTTTTTGCTAAATACATGTTGCTCATCTTTTACTTGCATTTGATTCTTAATTTATAATTTAAATTAATTTAGCGGGCCCACTGAATCAGCTTAGGAGCCATCAACAACAGATAGCTGATTGTGTCCACAGTCCACCGTCCAAGGCGGACTTGATCCATTACCCTAGAGTCAAACGTTATTGTAGACAAGTTTCTAATTGGTGGGTCTTAAAATCATATAAATATTCGACAAAGCAAACATTATAAGGGGCAGGGATATATTAAATTATTTCCACAAAGAAATGATAAACGGAAGAAGGAAATATGTATTGTATTTAATCTCATGACAAAAAAAAATTGGAAAAATTGAATTTTCATAAACTTCATTGAAAGAGAAAAAAAAAACATTGCAAGGGACATGGATGTATAACATTGTTTTCGAAATTATGTGTATTTAATTGAAATGCTAAATTGTTTTCGAAATTAATGCATGAAACTTTCAAAAAGTTTTGAGAAGAAAATGATTATAATGTAACGAGAGTTCCCAAGATATTTTTCGCATTCCATTAGCGTTGCTCAAGCTCTAATAACTATGTAGTAATTCATTGATGTGATTTCCGAGCAAAAGCTCTCTCAAAACTACATAATACTTTTTTTTATTTTGATAAAAAGAACTGCATAATACTTTATCCTGAGGGTTGAATGCATATCAGCTTTAAATTTCTATATTTGTACAGTTGTAATATATATTTTGTTGGAAATTATGAATTCAATTTCAAAAGTATATTTTTGAAAATATGAGGGCATGATAGTGTGCGTGCACTGTGCACATATCTGTTAAAAAAAAAAGGAAAAAAAAGGTCAAACTTAGGGGCCAAATTCCTTCTTCTTTTTCAAATTCAGCCCAGAAACTGTATAATTAATGGCCCAAAGCAAACCAACTTTTCTTATTTTCAACTTCTTTATTCATTTATAACAACAACTAATAATACAATTACAAACAAGTATATGATTGAACCAGCAAACCAGAAATTTGGTCGGTCTTACCCTAAAACCCGCAAATTCATTTTCGCGCTCAAACCCTTATTGTCGAATCTAAAAGCCGTAAACAGTAATGAATCATCCGCAATTTCATGGATACAATCTCTAAAAACCAATAAAGATTAAGATCAAACCCTAGTCCCAAAGAAGATAATATGTTACGTACAATGTCTGCCTCGTCTTCAATGTTCTCTCGAAGGAGGAACGTGAAGGAATCGCGAAGAGGAGGAATGTGAAGGAATCACAATTCGGAAAGAGGAGGAATGGAAAGGAATCGCAAAGAAAATGAGATTTGAGCGGAGACGACGCTTACTTAGTTACTTGTCGCTAGGCGGTTTTGGGTTTATATGTTGAGGGAAAATGAGTCAAGTTTTTTTAAAATTCACATTTTTAAATTTGATAGACTCCGAAAAATTCGATAGATAACTCAAGATGTAACGTTTCTACTTTTATTTAGTATCACGAAGAACAACAACGCATACATATTATACATTTTCAGAAACAGGTTCACTCTAATGATATAATCATATTCAAGTTAACTTCTTCCACACTGCCATAAAACAAAGAAAATATTAAGAAAGAAAAATCAGATGAATTAGATGTTGCACTTTGATGAAACTCTGGGGAGAGCCAGCAGATTAGCTCGCAAGAAACACTTGTTCTTGTTGTCCGCGTCAACACCAACTTTCACAGTTTCAAGACATTCCAAGTTGCCCAAGAAATGTCTCATATGTTCACGATGGTGGATCGAGCATTGATTCGGCATCTCTCGTCTTTGATTAATTCTCCTTTTTGGAGTAAGATTCAAACTTCAAACTCGTCAATGCCGAATATTTTAGATTTTTTTTTACAATGTAATAAACTAATAAAATTTAATTTAATATAAAAACTTTAAGCTATGTAATTTTGGTTTTATAATGGCAACAAATTAACAGCGTTTTTAACTTTTTCACTGTTACTGTATTCAGTTTTGTTAACCTAATAGGCTAATAGCCATCAAACCAAACTAAACACGTAGAGGACATTTTTAACTTTTAACCCCCAAAATTTATGCTGGGTGTACTAATTACTAATGCTTCCTTCTTTTTCTTCTACTTTGCTCTTCCATATTGCTCATTTTAGAGTCAAAATCGTTATTGTAGACAAGTTCCCAATTTGGTGGGTCTATGGGCGAGTATTGATAGGAACATGAGGAGGAAGCCACTTCGAATAGAAGCTGCTGAGCTGGCATAATGAAGTAAAGTCTTACTTTCATTCAGAAGGTTTGCAGTTGTGGTTTAACCAGGTATAAAGATTAGAATCAATGGTTAGAGTCTGATATGCTAAATATTGTTGAGTGTTAGGCAAATCAAAGTTGTTCTCTGCATTTGAGGGCTAATCCAGAGAGATTACTTAAGATTAATCTGATAGTATTTATTAGACAAAATAAACATTATAAGGGTCATGGAGGTATTTAATTTTTTGCATGAAACGATGATAAACGAAAGAAGGAAAATATGTGTATCTAATAGAAATGCTCAATTATTTTTGAAATTAATGTTTAAAATTCTTAAGAAGTTTTGAGAGAAGAAAGTGACTACCATATAACCATTATCAGAGGATGCTTTGCGATAATTACGTGTGGGTTCCTCTCTTTCATATAAGTCTAACCATCTTTAGTATGGAGGAGGGCCTACATTTCTCAATTCATTATTATTTCTAAATTCTTAAAATATAAAGATCACACATTTTGTGTATGAAAGAAAGCTTTAAATTACATATCTCACCCATCTTATTTTTATGGACTAAAAGGTAACGAGAGTTCCCAAGATATTTTCGCCTTCCATTAACGTGGCTATGTAGTTAATAAATTGATGTGATTTCCGAGCAAAAGCTCTCGTAGAATTACATAATACTTAACCCCTGAGGGTGTTGAATGCATATTAGCTTTAAATTTTCATATTCGTACATATGTAATGTATATTTTGTTGGATCTGTACGTTAATATACACTAGTTTTAAAGCTGTTTTAATGGCAATGATGAATTAATTTAAAAAGTATATTTCTGAAGATATGAAGGTAAGTTGCGGATAATTTCTAGTCGGAATATGTCCCTCATCATTAGGTAGACTAAAGATTAATTATAGGGAAAACATAAGATGCAAGTAATTTTATTTATCTATATATTTATAAATATATTGATTGACAAATGAGTAGACAAGTTACGATTAGTTACAACTTATGCAGTGAGCATTTAAATACATATATATCTTAGAGAAACCAAAAACATATGATATTATGTCTTTTGGTTTCTTTATTTGTGTATATAAAATTAGCAGACTCATTAATAATAAGATACACAAGGAAAAAGAAAAAAAGAGACAGGGTGACAATTAAATTAAAGCATATTAGAGAGCTCCATCAAGTGGCTCATCTCCTCCATTTGACCCCCAGTACTTGTTTCCTCCAAAAGCCATTTCTCAATAAATGTCAGTGGAGGAGTAGCGTTATGATGATCATCATCATCATCACCATCTTCATGATGAACATCATCACCGTTCTTATTCTCTGAAATGTTTTGACGAACACCGAATTCCTGCAGATCATCATCATCATCATCACCATTGACTCTTCTGCTATGACCCTCTTCCCGAGAACCTCTTAGCTGCTCGTATGGAAACTGATTGTGATGATCCATGAGATTGTTGGTCCGGTTCTGCAGTTTTTGTTCCAAGAAATTAGCGGTGCTACTCTTTGGAGATGCTCTCATCCAACCTTCAAGAAGGCGTGAGATGTTTTCGGTGCTTGAGGCATAGGTAGATCTATGATTATTGGTGTTTCTTGTGGCTGAAGTTTGCAACGCGATGTTTTCTGAAATGCTTCTCTCTTCACTCTCGGACTTGTTGAGCTTCTTCTTCAAATGGGTGTTCCAATAGTTCTTGATATCATTATCAGTTCTCTGTGGTAGATATGAAGCTATGGAAGCCCATCTTTGAATTAGCCACATCCATATGAAGACAATAAGCCGATTTAGGGTTCATATACATCATCAAAAAATATTCAAAGTTGAAGAGATGTATAGATTCTTTTGTTTGAGATTACTTGTTACCCAATAAGGCTTGCAAGTGAATGATCATTCCTTCCTCATGCGGAGTAAAATTTCCACGTTTAATTCCAGGTCTCAGATAATTTGTCCATCTCAGTCTACAGCTTTTGCTGCATCTCAGTAACCCTTTTAAAAGCCAAAGATACAACTATCAAGACACACATGGATAGAGAAAAAAATTAAAAAGAAAAATAAACAATGGAAGATAACATGTTAGAAAGATGACCAGTGTTGGTGGGAACAGATCTCCAGTTTCCAGGACCATGTTCTTGGATGTAAGAAACAAGAATAATGTCTTCTTCAGGAGTCCATGGTCCTTTCTTGATCCCTATCTTGTCACAGCATGGAGGCCTCCCCATCTTTCTCTCTCTCTAGATCTCTATAGTTTAATTATGCTCTCTTTTTTTATAGATGTGTGAATATGTATATATACATAAATGAATTAAATGCAATATGTGTATGTATATATGTGAAATTAATTGGGTGACTTAAAGAAGAGGGAAGAACTTTTAAACCTGCTTTTCTTGACAACCTCTTTTGGATCTACCAAGCTCACGAGTCACTTTGCCTTTTCCATTAACTATTTTGCGTAGTCAATTAACGAAGACAGGTTGAGCTCCATAAGAAATGTAAATATCCCCTGAGAAAACGTTACAAAATTATTTAGTAAATGATCCACCAAATTTATTTATTTGCTATTCAAGGAAACTCTTAACATATTGTACGTGAATACATAGTGTATCGATAAAATAATTTGTCAAATTTGGAACTTTCCTTGGTAATTACTTGTAAACATTGCGGAATTGATGGAGGACTCGTGTGTATATCGATAAACCAATTCATAAATGGAAGAAGATTCGCAAGCTATGTGACATTTTTGTTATAGCTAGTAGTTGTAATGGTGGTAAGAAAATGAGCAACATAGAGTGTGAGATAATACAATTTTTTCATTGATTTTCTCCATAAGTAAAGGGAATCATTCACTGCAACTCGGACATCCTCAAGTTTCGAAAAGTTAAAAGCAGAATTTAGTAAAACTTGAAACAAAATAAATAAATAAAAACTATAATCACACAGTTTTCCGTATACAATTTCAAAGATATAAATATGTATAATAATTTACATTTTGCTTGCCTCTCTGGATCCATGTCTTTTGTTGTACATGTATCACGCATCTCTCGTTGGCTCTATGTTAAATTTGTCAATATTCTCACAACTTATATCATACCAAGATGTGAAAAAGACCCATCAATTAGATTTACCTTTTGAGTTCTTTGTGATTAAAATTTCTATGTTGATGCTTACAACTCATGTTTTTTCTTTATTTTGTCATGCATGCCCCCACCCCCTGTATTAGTCTATTAGGGATGTGAATAAAGTATAAACCCAGCCGAACCAAAACAAATCTGAACAAAAATGTCCAAACCAAAATTTATAAAATAAATATTTTTTTTTATATATATTTTTATCAAAACCGAACCAGATGCAACCCGAGTCCAAACTGAAAAGGAATAAACCCAATAGCGAAATAATAAACCAAAGCAAATGACCGAATACCCACCACCCCATTAGTCTATATGATGACGATAAAGAAGAAACAAGGGAAACTCGAAACGAGACAAGTCCAACAAAATTAGTAAAACAACAAAAAAAGCAGAGAAACAAAGCATATCATCATACCAAATATCCTTGTGTCAACTAACACCAACGCTATACAGTCTAATATAATCCAAGCTTAAAAAAGTGCCGGAGAACCATTCTCTCACACAACCACAAAACCCGAACAAGACAAATCCTTAACTTCCCTTTCTTTGTCTATATATTCTGACTGCACACTTGCTAAGAGATATAAAGATATGTGTGACCGAGAGAGACTGAGCAGTCAAGTGCGCAGACAATACCCAATAACAATGCTGATGAATGCCACAGCGCATACAAACAGCAGAGGGAACCCAATGTGCACTTCTTTCACTATCTTCTTCGTCCTCAGTTCCGCCTGCATCAACATCATCATCATCATCATAATACAAGCTTTGTTATTATGAAACAAACACGGATGGAGGACCTATGGCTTTAGGTTATTAAAGAAACAACTATGTGGTCACTACTAGCTACTCTCACCAGCTCTTGTTGCAGGCTTTGTCTATGTTGGGAGCTTATAGACCGCTCCTCCATTAGCTTCGAAATGGTTGAATCCGCCTGCACCAGATTTTAACTCTTAGCGCACAGTTAAAAGATAGCACACAAGTAACGGATTTCGGAATTTGATAACCAAACCTGTTTTAACTTGGATTCAAGAGCATTGACTTTCAGCTTCATCTCCTCAATGTCTTTAACCAACTTAAATTCATCCAATGCTTTGCTATTCTGAGCATCCGTTTTCTGCAGCTGAATAACATCTCTGTCCTTCAGTATCTTTGGTTCATCATGATAAACTACACTGTTCGCTGATGATATTCCATTACTAAACCCTTGATCCCCAGGTAGATCCATGGCCTTCGTGAGAGCCTCCAAATTATTTGTTGGCTTAATCCCCCTTCCATCATCTAAATCCTTTTCAGACCTAATTGGATCAAATTCAGTTTCTTTTGCCATCCTCGATGTTTCGTAGCCTCCTTTAGTTGCCTTTAAGTCACTAGCAGGATTCAAATCTTCAATAAAATCCATGATGCCCCTTTTTGGTGGCTTAAACTCCTTTGCATCATCGGTTGCCTTTAACTCATCATGTCCAACCATCCTAGGCTCCTTTACGATCTCACTCTCCTAGAAAAATAAAGTTTGAGAATAAACAAATAAGTATAAGAAACTGCCTATTGCACCCAATAAATGTAAATATAGATTAAGCTAAAATGGACTTGGTGAAAAAGAACGACACTCACTGCTAGGCAATTACTCTTCATATATTACTAAAATCTCAAAAAGCATGGTTGTGAAAAGGGCTAAACACTCTTCTTACATATTGTGGTGGAGCAAGGGTCTCTGATTGACTATATAATCGATCCTTGAGGATGGAATCTTCAAATACTGCTTCCTGCTTCAGTGTCCCTTTAATTGGAGATAGTTCAGGTGAGTCAGAGGGTGACACGAGAGTGACTCTCAGTTTGTTCTCCTCTATGTGTTTGCCTTCCACTTTGGAAAACTGCCAAGAGTAAATGAATATACAGATATACTTGACAGACCAAAGAACTGAATTTCAGGACAGAGAAGCTCAAAAAGTGTTGGAATGCTGACCATGCTAGCTGTGATGTCTTCATCAGTTGTTTCCGCAGGCACAGCAGTACTCTGGATTAAGAATTTGTCTTTGCAAACCATATCTGGAGGTGGTTCTTTGAAAGCTTGCATAATGACTGCAACAACATATACAATTCAATTAACCCAAAGCATTGACTGAATTTGAATGTTTAGCAACTCCATCCGAGGCAGATACGTTTCCCCTTTCCTACAACTACAATGTAAACTCTGAAAGTCTAGGATCCTAAAACAATGTCCAAAAACGCAGTTCAAATTCGAGGGATAAAGGAAAATCTATGCATATATAAACATTCCATTTCACTTCCCACGCCAGTAGACATTGTGCAACTACTTATCCCACTGACTGAAGAAATGTAGGTGCAAGAAATTCAAGCATTGCTCAGAAGGATATAAAAAGTTCGCCTACCAGTGAATTCACAGGATGATTTTGGTGCAACAACGCCAACATTTGGACGGACACAGTACTTCTTTGGTGATGTGGTTTTGACCTGTCAAAATACCAATACCGCATCTAATTTAGTTTTGCTATCCAGAAAAATATTTATTTCTCAGAAAATTTTCTCAGAAAATTTTAAGATATTTGATATCCTGATTCCTGAAGCCAGAAATAAAGAGAAGAAGATCGAGAAAAATGTGTTTTAGACCTTAAATGCAACAAAATGATGGGTTGTATTGGTTAGCTGTACCACGCAGGAACTCTGCTTCTTCAGATCAACTACAAAAGAGGAAACCGGTTAGTCTTAAAAGGATAACAATTACAGACGATTTGAAAAGGAAGGCAAAGATATTCTTTTAAGGACTCTCATCTTCTATTCTGAATCGGAATGAGAGGTAAGAAGCCACATTACACACATACCCATAAAACCAAAGCACCACCATGTTAGAATTGTAATTAGAACGAAATAGTTGAGAAATTAGAAAACTCTGCATCCTTAGGAAAAAAGAAAATAAAAGAAATACAGTTAACTCGGTCAATGTCTCTCCAGACTTGGCGTTCTGCTAGACCAATGACTATTCGGCCACTTTGCTTAAAGAATACACACCTTAGCTATGAAATCCATACTTCACACAATATAAATGAAAAATAAGAAACGATTAACGAGGGCTACAGTGTCTACTCACTGATCTAAAAAATGATCACTCTGTTAGAATCAGTCTCCTAACATCTTACCTACAAACTTCAGTGTTCGTGGTTGAATATCCAACAGCGGCATATTCATGTTGCTGTGACAAAATCTGGTTAAACACGCTCGAACTCACTCAGCATCAAACAGCTACGACTTGCAACAGGATTGATTCCACCCCTACATCAACAAAAATTAGGTAAAAAAAAAACTAGATCAGCTCAGAACTCAGCCATGAAACTTTTGATACTCGAAAGGACAGCAAAATCAGATCAATACTCCCTTTGGGACAATCATAAAACTCTCCAATCGGAACATGACAAAATCCAACCAAGCAGTCAACCAGAACAACAGCGAAATCCGAAAAAAAAAAGTAGCGAATACAGATGCAAGTATGCAGAAATTTGTTCTGTTACACTCAGAAACTGAAATGTTTCGAGTTCGGATAATCGTCTTCCGTCACCATAAACAGCCACCGCGCAAACTCGTCGGCGACGCGTTCTGAAATCCGACCGCGCGAACTCGCCCGAAGACTCAAACCTGACATATTTTTACCTTAATGCGTTCGCTTTTTCAGCGATCCGGCCGACACAACTTGTCGGCAAGGCGCCTTCGACTAGCCGGAAAATCAAAACGTCCCTAGCCTAGTCCCGAGGGTGCAGTTGGACGACGATCTAATTCTGCCTCGAAAAACCTCATAGTACTCAACTGCTCATATTAAAACAAAAGGGAAAAACAGAACGACGACGTTTTCGAGGATCACATGGATCTTCCGTAGCCCTAGCGATTTCGAATTCAAAGCAAAACTCTAACGAAGACCACCACGAAACTCGCGGAAGAACCTAGTTTAATAAAAAAAAAAAAAAAAACAGCCAAAGATGATCAAGGAGGGAGATGAATCATAAGAAAATCTTACGGTCTCTCCTCGAGGAAGAATCAACGGGAACTTCAGACGGGCGAAGAAACAGCGATCGAGAGAGAGAGCGATGGGATTTCTCAGGAAAAAACTCTAATCTGAGAGAAAGGAAGAGAAGGGAAGGGTGGGTAGAAGCAGTGAAGGCCAAGTATGGAAATGTGTTCAAACATCAAACATATGCTACAGACGGTGAACATTTGTTGTACCTAACGGCAATTACTATACAAAATTTGTTACGACTATTATAATCATTTCCGGTAATTTTTTGTAACGGGCCTCTTTTTTTTGGGTTCTAGATCTAAAGGTACTTGATCATTATCATATAAATAAAACAAAAAAATTAAGTGAGATTGGAGAATCAACCAAAAATTAAGTGAGATTGCATTTGGTAGATGCGAAAATATATGTGATGTGAAATGTGATTATGAGAAAGGAATGTAATTTATATGCTTTTGAAGAGGATTTACACGCGTGATTGTGATTCCGATCACCAACCTCTTTGTTTCCCATTTAATTGCTTTCCTATATATCTCTCTTGCTTTCCACAAAGAAGAGATTTAAATACGTAATCCTATATTCCAAAAGACGTCAACAGAATAAAAAATGTAATCGAAAAAAATATTCAACTAGAAATTTTTTAAATTATCAAAAGAATCTTGCTTTAATAAATAAATTTATATGCGAGTGCTATATTGATAATCTTGTTGTATTACATCAGTGGTAAAAAGCCTGGATAAAAAGACTATGTGAAATGTACAGGATGTGGCATGTGGGATCTCTTCCTTCTTTTTTTTTTTTTTAATGTGAGATCTCTTCCGCTTTGGAACAATCGATTGTTCCAGGTTCCGAAGTCTCCATTTATCAGTTTTTGGTTGTATATGTATCCTCCTCTGAAACTTGTGGCATATGACTAGCTGACCAATACTATAATCAACCGTGTAAGTATCTGATTTCATGTAATGTCATATGTAGCAAATCAAACAGACCTTATCGTGATATCTATGCATAGCTGTCGATTATGAATATATCTTATTAGGCAAGGGGATGATATGGTTGTCTATGAGGTCTATGACTAGTTCCCCTGCAAGCAAAGCAGTTTAGGGTATTAATTAGGTCTAGAAAAGCGAGGAAGGTTGATCTGGTCATCTGCTTATGAAATTCTCAAAACCTTAAATTGATCTTCGCTGGATCTTGCTTAGGTACCAATTCTTTCGAAATATGTATGTTAGTGTTGTACAGTTTGATGGTCGAGAAAGAGAAAAAACTAGGAGAAATTAAATTAAGCTAAGCCGTCTCGATGATAAGTCAAAATGAAACTAACTGAAGCTTAACAGTGAAAATGATTGAATGACCAATCTCATTAACTGTGGTGAGAGTCCACCAATTTTAATTTGGAGCCCACAAGTTCAGATTCCAGAGAGATCCATCATTTTGTAAAATAACAACCCCTTTAAACCAAACAAAATGCTAGTCAAAAGTTAAGAAAAGTCTATCTTCAATTATCCTGACCTGTGGTTTTTTAATTAAAAAAAAATAAATAAATAAATAGAGATCACCTAACCACATTTTTTCGACCTCGTGCGTGGTGTCTTATATACAAGCAACTACACAAGACGAAGCAGCAACACACAAAGCGCATTGAGAGATTTCAGCATTTTTCATAGCTCAAACACTTTTATTCTTTCCAAAGGGGTCACCTGAGGTATGTTAGATTCCTTTTCTTCTGGGTTTCATTTGCGTTTTTTGATGAAATCTTAGATCGATTCTTCACATCCGGATTCTTATTTCCATTATTCACATGTTTGCCCTCGTCTATTCTGATTTTTTTTGTTTAATCCTTTCCGATTCCAAGTCCGAATCTACGCTTAGATCTTTGAGTAAATGGTTTTTCAATTTTATGATCGGTGGATCTGTTGATTCCTCCCTTGTTTTCTTTGGGTTTATATCACTCTTATGAAGACGGCTTGACCTTTTCATTTCAAAACTACCGAGACTTTATTATGGCTTAGAGATGTTGAAGTAGAACATCCTGATGATCCTATGTCCGGTTTCTGTTTCCTTCTAATCCATAAATCTTTAATTGAGTGTTTAAATAGCTGTGATGTTTAGAACCATTTGTTGTTTCTGGATCTTTACTTGTTTGTATGTATGTTTACATGAATGGTTTCTTCTGTTGGTTTTTACAGATCACAAAGGATACACACTATGGCCAAGGGAGTTGCAGTTTTGAACAGCAGCGAGGGTGTTAAGGGGACTATCTTCTTCACCCAGGAAGGACAAGGTAGTTTTTTTTTAGAGCGCTTTCAGAATTTTGAAACCATATTTTTTTGCTCTCAAATGATTGAATTCTTGTGTTGGTTTTTGCAGGTAAGACCACTGTGAGTGGAACAGTTTCTGGCCTTAAGCCTGGTCTCCATGGCTTCCATGTCCATGCTCTTGGTGACACCACTAACGGTTGCATGTCTACCGGTACTACTCTTATACCTCTGTCAACACCTTTCTGGACATTTTGTATGGATAAGAAATTTTAGGACATGATGGTATTTGTCTACATGGTTTTGAATAATTAATCTGAACTCTTTTTTTTTGTTCGAGGAAGTTAGAATTATGTTTTGAATCAGGAACTCTAATTATCGTCAAATAATTGAAACTGTTATTAATCCTTCGGTCAATCTCCTATTCTAGGTCCACATTTCAACCCTGATGGTAAACAACACGGTGCCCCTGAGGATGCTAATCGACATGCTGGCGATCTAGGAAACATCATTGTTGGAGATGATGGTATTTTTTCTCAACATCTGTATCCCTGATCTCAAGCTTCTTTAGAGCAGTTTTGCATCTTGATAATGCTTCATCACATGTGTTTGCTATTCTCTCTTAAATGTGCTTTATGCAGTCTTAGTTTTACAGTACATAGTGTTCACGGGTTTACACAAAGTATTTGTTTTTTCTTTCTCAGGAACTGCCACCTTCACAATCACTGACAGCCAGGTTCATAGCTGTGTACCTAATTTATGATTTTTTCCTTTTCCGGAACTGCTTAGATTGAACCTATTTTGTATTCGTTTTACAGATTCCTCTTACTGGACCAAACTCTATTGTCGGAAGGGCTGTTGTTGTCCACGCAGACCCTGATGACCTCGGAAAGGGTGATGACCTTTTGCCTATCGGTTTTTTTAGATCTTTTTGTTTTAGTTTCCACAATCGTTGTAATTATTCTAACAAAATTTAAAGTTACATTCTCCATATGAGGACATCTACTGGACTCAACATCCACCCTAAGAACACTCTCTAACCTGGACTCTTTGGATTTCTACATTTTCAGGAGGCCATGAACTCAGCTTGGCTACCGGAAATGCAGGCGGCCGTGTTGCTTGCGGTAAGTAGAACTAAACCACATTTTTTCTTGCATTATCTGTGGAAAATCCATCTCTGTCACCTTAAACTCCATTAATTATTTGGCAACTCAACGCTCATCTTTGTTTAATTTGATCATCTTGCATTTTGGGTTCGGCGGAAAATCAGTCACCTACTTCATCATCATGTCTGTCTAGGAATGTATCTAGTTTTTATATGGTTAGGAAGTGACTAGCGATTAACTATAGACTCGTGGGACTTCACTCCATAGAACCACATCTTGTGATACTAAGTTTCATTCCTGATAACTTCTCAATCGATCTAATAAGACTCTGAAAGACTGACCTTTCGTCTACCATTTTGCAGGTATCATTGGTCTTCAGGGCTAAGCTGTTACTTTTCCGAAGATGAGATTAATGTAATAAGGGGGTCCTACCTCTAGACCTGGCTAGTTTGTCTGTATCTTTTGGTGTGTGGCTATAATCTCAGAGCTTAGTGGCTCAATGCATTTTATTTAAGACAAAAAAAAAACAGAAAATTCCGCACTTTTACCATATCATGAATAACAGAAAAGGAGTTGGTTAACAATAACTTCTTGAATATGACATGAGTCCTGGGTAGAGTATCTCAAATAGATGCGGATACGTGAATGCTTCTATGAATCCTACCATATACGAATTAAGAAGAACGATATATGAGCTAAATATTATGGTAGTTACATTTATAAAAACAATAAAATAGATTATAAAACAGTCCATGTACCACAGTTCTTTTACTTATTTGTTTTTTTGAGCTAACCCTCAAATGGAAACTTCTGCATCGTTACTAATAGGGCTTAATATGATATCTCCGATTCTCGTAATTTATGCAAGTGGTTCATGCTCCTCCTGATTTCTTTCTTATTAATAAAATCAGACTCGGGAAGTACATCAATTATACATTCTCATTCCTTTTGGACAAAAAACGGAGATACATTCATTACTCCATTTGAGATGGTGAAAACAAAAAAAAAATTGTGATATTGGAAACCTTTCTTGATAACTTGTTATGGTTTTAGGTCCCCCGGAGAAAGAGTCAAGATACCTGACTGCTCATTAACCTTGTTCAGCAGAAGCATCAGAAGTGGAACTCTTGACAGTGTTCTTTGTGATCCCACCATTATCAACTTTTTCTGTGCAAACCAAACAAAAGGTTTCACTCGATAATTAATGGAAAAATAATCATTCTTATATAACACCATATGCTCTTTCACCTTTGCTCGTGTCAAAGCAACATTGATCCTATGCCAATCTCCGAGCAGTGAAGAAGCAGAGCTCCTTGGTTTCTCCCGTGACCTCACAAAGGATACCAGTATGCAGTCTTTATCTCTTCCCTAAACCATGTGAGCTCATCAGAAGGTTGGCTATTGAATAATACACGCTTATCAAATCAAAATGCTCAAGATAAGAATAGTAAGAGTCCTAGAGCCAAACCTGATACTTGTCAATAGTATGTATCTCCACAGACGTCGTTGGAATTGCGTGTTGAATGAGGCTCGCTTGTGAGTTATAAGGAGTAATGATTCCAATATCTTTACTATCCACTCCATTGTTAACTAGCTCCTCCACAATCTAAGCAAAGCATTTCTAAAGTAAGCCCAAGTTTTCTTTTAGTGTAAATGCATTCTTTCATACTCAACAGTACCTCAGCTATTATGGAAGCTTCAACTGGATTGTTGATCGCATTCTGATCCCTGGCTTCAAAAGCACGTAGCATATCTACAAAACATATAGTCTCGTGAAAAATCCAGCCCATATGGCAAAGAGCTCATGTGAAGAAAAAGAAACTGGTAAGTAGCAAAAAACCTGTATTAATAAATACAACTGTTCTGGTTGGCTCCAGAACCTAATGGAAACATAAAAAGATGCTAATTAGATTATTAGGGGACAAAAGCCTAAGCAGAAATGCTTGTCTATCTAACTAAAGCATTGCACCAATATCTGAAGTGGCGATAAAATTTTCATAGGTTGTCCAGGCCAAGGCTAATTGCATAACCATATGCCATTGCCACCAAGTATCCAGAGTTTTAACTAGAAGGAATGTGATATATGCACAGACCTAGGTTTATATAGATGTGATGAGTTGCTTGAAGATGCCTCTAATTTATAAAATGTTTAAGAACAACACACAGACCTTTCTAAGCCATGACGAATTAGAACTGGAAGTAGAAAGCACAAGTGTGGCATTAGCTACTTCAGCAGAACCGCAGCATAATCTGTCTCCATATATCAAGGCATTTGATAGTTCCATAATACCTCGACACATTCGGTACTGCACATAAAAAAATGTCTTGGTAAAGCAGAATGGCATACCCAATAACAACACGTTCTAACATAATCCCATCCTAGTAGATAAGGAAAACCTGGTTTTGTAAAACTGAAATTGCCTGAGGATGAGCTTCTGATAACCTGCGAAACAAGCTTATTCCCATCCCATTCTCTCTAGCCTCTGTACTCTGATTTCATCAACACAACACTGATGCCAAAGTTACTGGAAAAAGAGATATCTCAAAAGAGGTAGCAAATGCTTACCTGCACTAGTGGCGGTAGTTGATAGTGGTCACCAACAAGTACAAATGTAGAGGCAAACAGCAAGGGTCCTATTGAAACCTGATCAGTACAAGAAACCATGCATCTCTTAAATATTATTCCAGTTCAAAACTCAATTGTGTCGACTCTTTCTTTCAATTCTTATACACAAGTGGGAGTTTTCAAATAAGGGCTGCTGGCTAAATTTTTTGTCTTAAGCAAAATAAAAATTTGCTATCTATATCAATATTCCTCTAAATTATATGACAATATTGGTTAGGAATGAGAAATCGTACAGGGAGGGCAATCTGGCCAGCTTCATCAATAATGCATACGTCAAATCGCCTATTCACAAGCAAGGGACTATTGATTCCCAAACAAGTAGAGGCCACAACTTTGACCTGATCCAACTTTGTTTTGATGTCGTCGACACTGCACATATTCATAGCTGCCACAAAGATAAGCCTCAACTACATTGAGAAGACTCCAAAGCTATAATTGTTGGAAGAATATATTGCATACCTGAAAAGCAACTTTCTCGAACTTCTTCGTGTACAGCCTCGTCTCTTCCAATACGTAAAAACTCAATTCCCTGCAAGTGTATTCAAAATAGTATTTCATGTATATTAAAGTGTTCCTACATGTCTAAAAGTAGGCACTTGAAGAAAGAAAAAGGTTTTTAACTCTTTCTTAAGCACAAAAATTCATGCAGTTTATTCGATGATATTCCCATAAATTCTTACTTTCCTTCTATATGTAAATACCTTTTAAATCCACAGGGTTTTATGCATCATCCATTTCAGAAAAAAGAAGAGAATGTGGACAACCCGATTTCAACGTGCACATTGCACCCTAGCACCGTTTCTTTGTTGACTTTCCCAATCTTATTCAATAAAACTTAAAACTAATTTTGCAGATTTGACATACTGTCCTTATTGTTTTCCTTTTACTAAATGTCATTGTTTCCTTGTATAACTGTATCCAGCTTTAGGTTTCCTACCTACTAATAGAGAGTAATCTTCTAAATGTACAATCAAACTACAGAATGTCGACATAACTATAAAACATTTTAGAGATGAATGAAAGAGTCATAATCGAGAAAAAAATGAAAAGGTTGGCTAGAGGATAAAGGACCTGTGCTTTTAATTTGATAAGTAGATTATCTACTGCAGAGTTTGTGTAAGATGTAAGCAGAATGGATGAACCTCTGATCAACAAAGCTTTCACAGCATGGACCATTGTTGAGGTTTTTCCTGTTCCAGGCATTCCTAAGATCAACGCATAGTCCTTTGCAGTGAGTATCTGAAAACAAAACAAGAAAGCAGGTCCTTATGAACTTTTTTACAGAAAAAAGTGTCGTTCAGAAATGCCTTAAAAATAGCATGTTAAACAAGAGATCAATCAAACATAATCATGGAATGACCTTTAGTATAGCTTGACGCTGATCATTATTTAAGCTTTTTTCTGACCAAATATATGATATTGCTGGATCCTGGCTCAGTATAGATCCATTGTCAAATCTAGGAGGCTACAGAGACAGAAGAAAGACGACAAAGAGAAGCATGTGAAGAAGAATATAAGAAACAAATAACATCATCGTGTCAAGGTTAAAATATTATAAAAGATGGATCAGACAAATCACCTCAAGATCCACAATCATTTTCCGGATGCCAGTGCTATGTCCGTTCTGTATGAAAAGTTGCATGAGATTGAACCTTGAAGAATACGAAGACCATGAATCAATATCATGACGGCCCATGTAGGTAGGATCAATAAGTCAATAAAAAAATAAATTACAAAATCACCTCATAACCGAAAATGATGTCATGAATTCATCCTTGTAAATTCGCCATAATTCATGAGAGAGATCAGATACCTCAGAAGAAGGTTCGCTCCAAGGAAGACGTAATCGCTTGGATAAAGAAACCTAAGCGAAGGAAAATTCAGGACTCTTTAGACATGTCTGAGTATGAAGTATGAACATTAAGATAAAATTGTACCAGACAAACTAAGCTAAATCTACAAACTGTTAAAAGAAAACCTGAGAGGAATGTGCTTACTGATACATGAGTGCGGCTAATATCTGCTATAACTCCATTAGCAACGGTCAGGTGGCTGACTTCTGTACGAAGAATCTGGATATGAAAATTTATAACCAACAAAAGGGGAAACAGCATAAACTATGAGTGAAAGATGAAAAAATGCCGGAAAGAAAATATGGTAAATCACCACAATACTTTCAAGTGCAACCATTTGTCAATTTCAAAAAGTGATCACAAGTTTTTGAATCTAAGACTTTCAGAAAAACATGCTGGTGAGCAAGAAAATAGTTGAGAAAATATGGAAGAATACTCTCAGGTGCAGCTAACTATATTGGCTCAATTTAACTATGACATTATAACAATCAAGAAATTAATTGTACCACGCGGTCTCCTGTTCTAAGTCTGCAATCCAGGTCATCAGTTGCAGGGGTTCCAGTCCTAGTTGCATCTTCACTGGGTACTCTTTCTCTAGATTCAGATGAGTTTTGACGTACAAAACGATAGATGAATCTAGTTTCTGTATGAGAGTTATGATGATGAAATCCATCTTTCATGTCAAGAACCATAGAAGAAAGATAACTGGCTGAGTGACTGCCCTTTGAACCATGTGGATGCGCAATGTCTTTCCGTAGAAGCTGAAAACAAACATAGATATAAGATCGCCAAAGCAGAAAAGACCGCTGGCTTTGTACTCCAGTAAAAAAATAGCTGGTAGCTGACCTGCATCTCTCTAGCTTCCAAGTCAATCAGCCTGTCCCACTGTCGGAGGAAACTAAAATGCAAAGTTGAAAGATGAGAAATATGTGCGTCAAAGAGATCACCAATTCCGCTACTCTCCGTGTTTCCACCATCTGCCTGGGTCAAGCAGACAAGATGTTTTAGAAGCTTCAATCCAATAAGATATGAGGTTCAACACCATGAAGATGGATGTTCTACCCCTCCCCCTAAACAGGCTTGAAACATGTAGTTTGCTCTCAGGATTTACATGCACAATAACTCCGACCAACGAAAAGCTTAATATGCAGCAGTAGATAACAAAATGGAAATTCAATCAGGTCGCTAGTACAAAGAATATAATATAAACCAACGGTTGACTACGTATATAGCAAGATGGAATACATCCATTAAGTCAGACAGTAACATGCAACTTACTTCATGCAAATTCAAATTTCAACCCCATACATACTGAACATATAGACCCTTATAAATTAGGGTAATACCCTAAATGTAAACTATTAGGCTTCGAGCATTATTCAACATGGAAACACGAAAATACCTTATGATTAATCGTGCAGACATCCAGATGGCGACAGTTACGGCACATGTTTGGATTCTAGCATCAAAATAATAAATCATACCATTATCTGGTAAATATTTCCTAGAAAAATTGTCATCACTGGACATCAGAGCATACCCGTAACATTGGTGGCAGTTGTTGGGTTGTTGATGCCACGAGGATGTCATTTGCAAGTTCATTACGACGAATAATCAGACCCACCAAATCTGATCTTTGAACAGAAATTCCCTTTACAAGTGACATTGAAAGCTTAGTCACTTCCAATATCTTGAGACCAAAGAAAAGCACACAACATCTTGACTTACCTGTGTCTGATCTGACTGTAGATAGTATAAAAGGCCATTGTCAATATGCTTCAGGTACCTGCAAATTGGAAAATGTGAGATAGAAACAAAATGTTGATTGCTGGCCGTTTTCCAGCAAAAAAAAAAAAAAAAGGCAGCACATAAGCACCTTTCAGACATAAGGAGCGTGTACAAGATCACCTGAGCACAATGTTCCATTGATGACTGCATAACACAATAAAGATCAAGCGCTTAGTTGTTAATAAGCTCTCGGAACTTTCAAATTTTAACCAAATATCTATATAAATCTCCATTCAGACCTGACCACTAGGAGCTTTTCCAGATTTAAACTCAAGAGGCATTATTTTCTCATTCACTGTGTTCATGTCAGATTCAACTATCACTCTGACTGAAGCATCGATCATTCCTTTCAGACCATATTTAGGGGCCCATGACATCTCCTCAATGTCAATTACCTGAGGTAAGAAAATTTGCTTATATACATCATAGAAGTCTCACATGAGGAATTTCTTAAAATAAACAACGGTTAATATGCAATTTTAAATTATTGGCTTGGTTTAAAGAGGCTGAATTCGCTTGCAAGGACAAATACAAAAAAAATTTGAACCAACAAATTGGTTCTGTTCTTCATATGAAAGAAATGAAATCCAAAAAAGACAGAAAGGGAGAGAGTAGGAGAGCTCTTCACCTCTGATATCTTAACCATTTTCTGTCCATTGGTAGAACCAAAATCAACATTTGATATCCTTGAATCCTGTTTACAATGATCATGCCATGAGTTTAAGTTGTTTCTGCCTAGAGTTATAGGAAAGCATGCACAAACTGCCGCAAAGATTTTATTAGATGGCACTCACACACTAAAATAATATAAAAATGTAGGTGAAATACTGCCAATACGAGCATGGTTATGTACTTTATTATTGGATATATGTAGGTGAAGGGCAGTATAACAGAAAATATGAGAAATATGTGATTATCAAACAAGCACAAGCACATGCACGAGAAAACAAGTCCAACGCATCATAAGAGCATAATGCAGTATAATATGTACGCGGGACAAATATAAAAATATCTGAAGAACAGACAAGCAGAAAGAGTAGTCAAAAGAATTACGTTCATCTAAGGACATAGTAATATAACAGCCATGAGAAACTCAAGAAAGAATCATAAATAGGAAAATCAGGTGCACCTTTGAATATCTGAAATGATGAATCCAATTCAACATTTTAGGGATAGCTCCAAGTAAGGTTGCTTTCACGTCTCCCTCATGAACTGTAGAGAACATATGACCAGATAAGAAAATGATTAAGAGCATTTCTTGAGGTCAACTCTTAGCTCTTAGCATTTTCTATAAAAAAACAGAGCTAAATTTCGAAGAAATGTGAGTCTTGCTAAATTTCGAAGAAATGTGAATCTTCAAAGCACATTGAACAGGACGTATCATAGCCTTATTATTCAAATTCTAATATAAATAAGAGGTATCCTAGCTAAATTAACTCAAATTTCTAATACAAATCAGAGGAATCCTAGCTATATAATAAGTGCATGAACCTTCAAATAACAGGAACATGTAATGTAGTAATCAACCTCCACAAGCATATAAGCTCTCAATATTTTTCTTAATCACTATGCTCGCATATTCCTGCAAACTATCTACAGATGGAGGCTCTTGCGTGAGACCAGCCTGGAAAACAAAGTTAATGGATAGTACAAATCAATACACTACAATTGCATGAAATAAGACAAAACAAAATAAAATACTCATTCCATACTGCAGTAAACCTGAAAAACTTGGTGTAGCAAGGTTCCAAGCAAGGCTGCTGTAGCGTGCTCATTGGATCTTAGCCTCTCATCTAGCACAGTTCGTCTTGGGCAACCAAAACTTGCTGCAACCTGAAAGGTAGGACAATTATTCAGAACAAAAGCAGAAAAAAATAAATTAAGTGCATAGAAGTTTGGTATTCGTTTAGAAACCATAAAGGGAAGAGGAAAAGATACCCTAGTTCCAGCAACAAGGGTATCAGGATGAACAATTAAGAAATTATTTTGATGGTCCACATCACACTTGCCATCCCCGTCAAAATCTCCGATAACATTGATTGAATCTCCTGGTGATACAGTGCTGTAAAACCTGGGAACAATAAGCCTTCAGTATTCAGGAACCAAGACATCAAAGAACAAAGCGTAGTAGATTCATCAAACATTGAATGGAGGAGCAAAGCCGCTTGCTATTGCAGCAATTTGATCTGCAAAGCATAGATCTCCCTAAATTTCATCTAAAAAAAGTACCATTCATCCCAGAGATACAAAGCGCATTCTTTTCCAGTGTGCTCGTCTAGCAGGCGAAGAACCTGAGAGAAATTTGGTCAGCAAATACAAGGATGTACAAGAAAGAAATCTCCCAAATACAAGACAAACCTTATAAGGACATTGAACCTTTGATGAGCTAGCCGGGCCACGTTTCTCAGATACCTGAAGTACAACTCGGGACAATAAGTAACTTTCACATAAAAACCATAAGCTACTTCCAAGGACGATAAAGGCCAACTTTACCTCCAATACAAGGAAATAGCTATCTGCATTTATTGAAGTATGCTTTTTTAGTAGAGTAATTGGCCCTCCATCTACAGCAGAACAGATGTTATCATCTTTAACTCGATCTTGGGGCATCACAGTCCCCACATCATCAGCTGTTTTGTCATCAACTGAGATGACATCCTCTACTTGATCTAGAAGTTCAAGCAAGGCCTACAAAAGGAGGTAATATGCAGAAATAATATATTGACAAGTTTTACAGCAAATATTGCATGTAGTCTTGATCAACCACAGTTGGAAGGGAAAAAAACGTAATACATATATTAAAAATGGTCTTTGGTAAGCATCTCAGGGCTGTATCAATTCTCAAATCATACCTTTTTATGTTTTCCAGCGCCCGTAAGTCCACAAGCTCCGCTGCATGTTACAGCACAAGGAAGCTAATATAAACAGAGCAGCGTTAGGAAGTAGACAAAATGTGATCGTTAATCTGTTTATCATGAAAGAAATTCACCTTGTTGTGAGAGCATGAAAGTGACGGTGGGGTCTGGAAAGGACTGTTTCCACTACTAGAAGTGTTAACAATTTCGAACTCTGCATCTGGGGAAGGCTTTACCCTTTCCATGACCCTATTTGCTGGTCTTTTGAAAGCTTTTTTTGAAGGTGAGGATAACCACTGCTCAACCTTGGAAGTTATATCTGACGTAGGACATTGTTTCTGCACTACTATCTGCTGTCAGTTTCAATGCGAAAAAGGGAAATGAAACAGCTACTGAATCTTCTGTCAATAGATAAAAGAAAAAAAACCCAAAACATACATTGTCCAGAGAGCACGGGCGAATGGTAGAAGATTTAACCCCTACTGAATTTTCTGTCAAGTCCATCATCTTAGGAATTTGCTTAGCAGCTGCCCGAAGTCTTTCATTTACAGGAGAGATTTTCCAAGTAATCTCTTCACCACCATCATCTTGACTTTGCTTTATCAGCTGTAAAGATAAAAGAAGCATGTAAGAATTACATGACCAGTAGGGGATAAGCCATGTTGTCAGATATTATATAGAATATAACGAAATATAAGAAAAGAAACCACCATTCCAGGAGAGAATTTGAAGCGCTTAAGGCTTTTGGAGACCTCAGGAGATGCCTCCGTGAGTTGCTGGTCAACATCTCTGGACTCATCAGGTTTCTCATCCAGCGTGCTTAGAGGATTTTGAGGCGTTAAAACTCTGGTGTTAGAGGCAAGCCCATTCACATTCTGGGGATCAATTGAGTCGGCAGTGGAGGTATGAGAGTTGGAAGTTGATTGGGAGTTCTGAATATGTCGAAGGAACAACTGCTGGATGCCAAAATTGGAAGGCTGTGACGAAGGATTGGCTGAAGATTGTTTGTTTGATTTCAAAGCTGAAGACTTGGGCTTCTTTCTTGGCGGCATTTCCAATGGCTACCCTGAAATTCTGAAGGAACTCTGAAGACACAAAAAACAAACTTGAAGACAAAGTGGAATGAGTTCAATCTTAGAAAAGAAAACTAAAAGATCCCTAGAGAAGCAGAATTTTGGTGATTGGACAGCAGACATGAAATTAGAACTTTGTGCATATTAACTTCGTCTCAAACAACAAACTTTAATATAATGGATCTTTAATTGATGCATTGTAACGTCTTATGGATTCGGATGTATCTTAGTCTGAAACTCTAAACAACAGAGCATAAAAGTTCATACCTTTCTCGTGGTCACGCTCGGAGAATCAAACAACAAATCCTGAAAGTAGTTGACAGAGCAGCCCCGGTAACTGAAAATCGAACAAATTCCAAAAATAATGGAGCTTCCACAAACTTAGACCCAACAGAAGCTTCCATAAACGAACTTCGGTACCTCTGAAAATCGCAGACTAAAGTTGAGAATTCAGAAGAACGAAACGGAGAACCCGAAAACGAAAAAAAAAAAAAACCAGATTTCGTAGACTAACCGGATACGGAGAAGTATAAAAGCGATGGTAACGGCGATGAGTATTGCTAAGTGGCAAGGGACGGCGACGGCGAGTGAGGCAGTGAGAGAGTCGTGAAGTGAGGTTCTGAACCTCTGAAAATCAAACCCCGTGGCTTATTCAGCTTTAACCGAAAAAACCATCCGGTTCAACCAACTGAATTCGGTCCGGGTCCCAATTAATGTACTTCACCAGAACAAAAAATCCAGTAAAACGCAGGTTTTTTAGGTTTCTTTGAGATTCTCGCGAGTTCTGCAAAATCTACCCATCGTGCTCTGGCCATCGATTTTCAGGTCGCCGGATACTTTTTCCCGAGTCGCGACTTCTCCTCTCCTTTCTCAGGTTTTTGCCGTCCCTGTTTTTCTTCTCTACAGTTCTCTTATTAAAATTTATTAATTATAGTGGTCATGTGTGCGTTAGAGTATATATCTTATCTTCTCCAAATTGAGCTTCCAGATGCTGGGTTCATGGCATTCGCGTTGAACACGAGTCAAGCTTAAATATTTTCCTTGTAAAATGGGTATGGTTATGTAGTGTTTTTGATCCTCACTCAAATGATCTACGTCATGATTGTTTGAGTTCGGAAATCCTTAATCTTTTCATCCTTTGCATTTCCATAGCTGTCAATTTGATATCTTGCTGGAAATTAGAAATTGTATACTCCTGGCACAAGCTTTTAGCTGTTGTGTAATGAATTTTATGTCTTTGGATTGTTATTGAGAGAATTCAAGTTTGCCTTCTCTGTTACTTGTTCCAGATGGTTTCGTTTTCTGGGAAATGAGAACTCTTCAATATGTTACGATGTCAGTAATGGAACCTCTTCTGAACACGAGACAAAAGCATACGTTTGTTTGTGACAGAAGCTAGTTTCCTTACTATGTGACCCTCCAGAGTTAATTTATTTTACTGACGTATTTTCTATGGATTGGTGCAGATATAATGTTGAAGCAAGTGGTTGGCAAGTATTCGATAGGTAAAGCAATTTATGGAAGTAACAGAGAAAAGCTTAGACCTTTCTTGTGCCAAACCAATTGCGGGTTCCACAATGGCCGGGTAAGCCACCATCCTTCCACTTTGATTACTTGATTTTTACTAGATTTCGTAGATGTAGTGAATTCTTTCGAGTCAGGTGTGTACAGCCTTGTCCAATTCCTGGTGACCCCTATTTGATTGAAATCTCATAACTAGATCTGCTTGGAAATTTTTTCAAATTTGTTTGTGTTGTCATCAAATTCGGTTTATCTGGTGTAAAACCACTCTCTTTTGTTTGCTAAATAAAGTTTTGGTGGATTGTAACCATAGTAGTTGCAAGCTGAGTTATTTTAAATGTAGCTCATAAATGTAATTAAGTGAATTGTTCTACCTCTTGTTACTTTGTTGGCCTTTGATGATGCCAATAGTTATAGTCTGGCCATTTGGTTGAGTCAATATTGCAATGGCTACATGGATTCTAACGAAATTTATTTTGTATGCTTTACTCAGCCACCAAATGTTGGCTCTGATGTAAATGTTGTTATTATTGGGTCTTTGTTGAAGCAGATTACTGTTTCTGGATCTTTTGTATCTGTTTCTAACTTGACCTGGCTTTGCCATTGTTGACAGACTGTTCTTGCTCCTAGAAGCTTCTTTGGTGTAGAAGACTATGTGGATGATGACACAAGCCGACCGTACACATACCAAAAAGAGAAAAAGTCGAAGAATCCAGACAAACATCTCTCGTTCAAGCAACGGACAGTCGCATACATGGAGCCGTTCACACTCGATGTCTTCATCTCAAAACGCTTTGTTTCGGCATCTCTCACTCACCGTGTCACATGTAAGCAAGTTGCTGTCGCGGGAACAAACTCTAAAGACGTGAAAGCGGTTTTGAGGTCAAGATGTGATATCCCGGCATGCATGTCCATAGGGAGGATCTTGTCTGAACGTGCGAAAGAGGCTGATGTTTACACAGCTTCGTATACGCCACGGGACCAAGACAAGTTTGAAGGGAAAATCAGAGCTGTCGTCCAGTCCCTTATTGATAACGGAATTGATGTTAAAATTTATCTGGATTAGAAACGAAATGTTTGGTTCTGTGCTGAAATTAAAAGGGTTTGATTTCGATTTTCTTGGCAAAACCTATTGATTCAACCATAAGCAAACTAAACCATCAATTCTTGGAAAACAAACATATGACAAAGTTTGTTTTGTAATGCCACCTTCTTTTTAATTAATGAGAATAGAAGCGAAGACGAAGGAGCATTCGCGGAAACGAGAGAATTAGAGCATCTCTATTGAGGATATTTCAATGAGTTTCTCAATATTAAAAAAATAAAAAATAATGAAAATGTAGGAGAGAGATTTAGAAACAGTTCTAAATTTAGAAACTTTTGAGAAACTCATTTAATACTTGTATTAATTTGATTGGTTCAGATTTTTTTTTATGATTTAAATTTTAAAT